>JAOTNS010002140.1:0-29204 GCA_028476615.1 Culter alburnus | reverse complement strand
CCTTTTCCCTTTCCTCTGTCCCGTCTATATACTTTATATCCCGGAATCATAAATGCCGATACAGGAGTTGTAGCTGTAATCCAAGTCTCAGAAAGACACAGGTAATGTAAATTTGATCCCAGCAGTAGATGTTCCAACTGTTCCGTTTTAGACATTACGCTACGTATGTTGATATGTCCTCCGAATATTCCTTTCGGCTTTGTCAATGGGTTCCATAGGACCGACGCATGGTTAACTGTCTGAAATAGTTTCATCTGGCTTTGTTTAGAGACAACCAAAGTCTGCATAGCGTTTAATTTTCCAGTTTCATTTGCTGGCTTAAACGCATGTAGTGACAGACGGTTACCTTGTTGCAATGTGTTGATAAACGTAGATGCGCACTGTTAGCAATGTTACCTGATATCATCTGCGCTGTATTGGAAGCATGCGGGGTGTGAATCAGAGTGGTCTCCGCCACCTGCAATGGTTGTTGTAGATCCATCGGCCCTGGATTCACTTGAATATCCCCGCATAAAAGTAGGATAATGCAGAGAAAAGTTGTACAACCCCGGTAGACTGTTGTTGGAGCCATACTCCTTGCTCTCGACTTGAATTGCTTGCTTGGAGCATTCGCACGCCCAGCATCAAGAACTTTGGAGAAGATAACATACTGGCTCCATGAGTCGAGGGGTGTAGCAGGCCTAGGTGTACCACTTGCTTGTGAGATTGATCGTTCACTGGCAGCAGTCCAACTCCCCCACATTTGCGTAATGATGATCATCATCAAGTAGAGCGATGCATTCAGGATTAGGAATGATTAAAAACAGTCAACAGATGAATTGTTGGTCAAAACTGGTCGACAGATGAATCACAAGCAGTCATTAGAAACAAACAATTAAACAAAGCAGGAAAGAGTGAGTGTTCTCAAAGTCTGCGTGACGCTGATGGAAATTTCTGTGCAAGTGAATGGAGGGAGATTGGACTCTCTTCTGAAGAATGTTCTCCATGTATTCTCCATTTGGGTTCAGAGTGAAAGAACCTTTTGAACAAGGGTGTCAAACTCAGGGATGGAGCTAAACTCTGGGTCAAAGTCAAACTCTGCCCTCTATTCAATATTCCGTTTCACTTGGAAATACGTCACAACACTGGAGAAAAGTCGTCTGCAACTTCCTGTTCACGGGGACTTTAAGTACCCCACCATGGATGAGGGCAGACTGGCAAAGAGAGGAGAAGGAGACACGCTGCTTAATGGAGTTATCTAGTTTCTCCTGATATAACTCCTTTCCTTTCACTTTCTCCTTCTCCATTTCTTCCCATAAAACTGCGCTGTATCACAAAATGTATTTATTAAATTAATCTGCTCTCTCTCTCTGTTGCTCTTTCTCTCGATCTCGCTGTCAAAGTAACCATGGTAACGGATAGCATATCCTGCTAATATGGCGGCGCCTTCCCGAAAAGTGTTCATCTTGTGCTGCGTCCCAATTCACATACTATCCATCCTAAATAGTATTCGAAAAAGAATGAGTGTGTCCCAAATCGTAGTATGTTGAAATGAGTATTCCAAAGATACCCGGATGGTCTACTTTTTCCGGTTAGAATCCGAAGTGCAGATCCGTGCACACTCTAACGGCTAATATTGCCCATAACACATTGCGCCGTGGACGAGGATTTGATTAGAACTACAAATACGAATAAAAAGTGTTTAAAAACTACAAACATGACGGATGTGCGAGACCCACGGTTAAGCAGAGCGGTTAAGATAAAGGGGCTTGGATGATTAATAATCAGTATCTAACCTGACGAAAAGATATTTATTAAATGTTATCCACATTATATTTCATCTGCAACAGCATTGTGAACTTTTATAACGATGCGTTCGGTCATTAACTTTTAAATGCATCATTATGCAAACATGAGGAGAGTTATTGCATGAAAGACCCATGACTGGCAGATCAACGTGCGATTACATTTCTCTCCGAAACGGTAGGAAAATAAATTTAATTCAATGTGGAGGATTTTAACTGTGACAAGATGATAGACAGGGCAGTTTAAACAGTTACAGGTTGCGTAAATAAGCGACAGAACGTCCGTTAAAGACGCAGTTATGATGAGGTATTATGTCTCAAAGCTCGCATACTCTTCTGCTGCACACTCAAAAGTATGTAGGGTACAACGGGGCTAAAGGCACACCTTAAGAAAAATTGTGCTTTTCACTACTCTCAATGTATATGATTACAGGGAAATATATATATGTTTGTATTGGACATTGATGGAGCAACATATTTTGTGTGAAAAAAATCATAAAGTGGTTAATTTTGTTTATAAATCTTATAAATCTATGAGGTGGTGAGGGGGGACACATGGGGTAAAAGGCACACAGTATTTATACAATACTTTAGCTAAAATAATATGTTTATAATGACTAGTTAATACTTGTTCAAAAGAATAACTTTAGCAAAGTTTGTACTATTTTCTGTTTATTTTGATAAATAAAAGAATTCATTTTTGTTCAATAAATATTCTGTCATTAAAATAGGCCTATGTGATATATATTTTTATATATAAAATATAAAAATAGATTTTAAAAATACAGAAACAAATTTATTTTCAAAAGTAAAGATTCTGAAAGCATTGAAGGAGATCCCATAATAGCCTATTTAATATAGATTTACAGTAGTAACAATATATTTTATTATGATATGATTAATATATTTTAAAATGTGATTGTTTCATCATAAATATGGGCATTATCTCTAAGATGGATACCCAGTTTGATATATGATATTTGCTATGTGAATCTAACCATGTCAACAGATGGAAAAGTCAGTCAGCTCTTCATTATCATGTTAATTATTGTGTCTTTTGCCCCAACAGCAGCGGCGCTTTTTACCCCAAATACCATACTTTTACATATTCTTCCCTTATTGAAAAACTGTTGCTTGAATTACCTTGAACAAAACTGAAAATCATTAAGAAGACCTTTGTCTGAAAATACAAACATTAATTTAATGGATTCTCATTTGCTACTTAAATCAACAACATTTTAAAAAACATCAAATATTAGATCAAACTGCCTCAGAATCAACTTTGAGTTTCTGCCCGCGATCGCGTCGAGGATCAGACAAATTTGCGCGTGCATTTTGAAAAACGGATGTTTAGGAAAGTTCTGCGGCAAGTTTTTGTGCCATCTAGTGGTTTAGAGGGAAATAACATCAAAGGCGCCTTTAGCCCCGTTCTACCCTACTTTTCCTTTACAAAAACAGTACATACTTTCAGGACGTAGTATAAGTAGGTGAATTGGGACGCAGCACTAGTCTCAGGTCTCCTCTCTCTCACACCTGTGGCTGTTACCCAAAAACCATCAGGGTTCTGTACCCTCTGGTAACCATGGCAACGGATAGTGTATCCTGCTAATATGGCGGAGTAAAAACATATAACATATATAAACATGTAACTCCTCATTCTCTATAAAAAAAAACAGAAATTTAGTTATTTCACAGTTTCATGTTTTTCACATTATTTTACAGCAGATATGTAAATTTACTTTCTATTTCTGTAATTTTACAGGATTTTCAAACTAGAGGAAAATGACAGATTTTTTTAGAGTCTGGAAAGAGTTGATTTGAACATGCTCAGTTTATTCTTGCACACATTCACGTTGTGATCTCAGAGTTGTGTATTGATACATACAGATCATACTGTATTGATCCTGATACTGGACATAGAGTCACTCAAACATCTGATGATCAACAATATCTTCATATTCAGAGATTCAACAGCTACATGATCAAGACAAACCTTTATTCTGGAGACTGTGATGATTGTGTTCATGAGGAAAACAGACTTGAATTGACTGATTTATATGCTGATATGTTTCATGTCTTCATTTATTAATATATATCATAATGATCACTCAAATATACTGTGTTTCAGGAACCAGTGGAGTGAATGATGTGTGTTCATCAGTTCTGGTGAAAATGTCCGTCTGCCCTGTAATAATACTCTTTTTCTGATGAATCAACTACATGGACCTATAGCAGATTCGACATTCAACAGTTGAACTGATTGATGGAGGGATAAAGAATAAAGACACAGAGAGACATGAGAGACTGAGTCTGGGGTCTGACTGCTCTCTGAACATCAAGAACGTCACAGAAGAAGATCATGGATCTTACAGCTGCAGACAATATGTGAATGGAGAACAACAAGGAACTGATGCTTGTTTATGATTATGTGATCTGCATGTTCTTCATGGTGAGTTTATGATTATATGATCAATTTAAAAAGGACAGATTCTCCCTTTAAACTCACATGATGATTGAAGAGTCTGTGATTTGTGTCTTGTGTTCAGTTTCAGTGTCTCCATCATCATCATCATCATCATCCTCACAGACTGAGATCAGTCCAGGTCGCTCTGTGACTCTCTCCTGTCAGTTTTATTCTGGATTCTCCTGTGATATTTGGTCCATCATGAGGGTCTTCAGCTGTGTGGGTGAATCAGACTGGTGTTGATCTGAAGACAGACTCCAGATATCAGATATTATTCTCATCAGATCACTGTATCATCACTCTAACTACAACACTCCTGAATGAAGCTGACAACAGAGAGTGGAGATGTCAGCTTACTCTCAGAAATCAATCCAAGACCTCAGTCAGATACACTGTCAAGTATTCAGGTGAGAAACAACTATTACTACTGTAAAATATGATGTTAATGTCCTACAGATGAACATCTGAACATTCATCTTCTGCAGCATCAACTGAAGTCAGTGTGACTGCTGGATCATTATTCAGAGGTACGACACGTTCATTCTACTGACAGCTTTACACCATTAAACTATCAGTCAGTCTGTAAATGCTCATCATAACTGTTCATAGTTGAATCCCCTTGACTTCAGTCATGTCCAGTTTCTCTTCTTCTTCTTCTTCTTCCACACATGTTTCCTGCAGTGATTGTGATTATTGTTGAGATGGCAGTGTTTGCTGCTCCTACTGTGATTCTTCTTCAGATCATCTGTGCAAGAGAGCTGGTGAGTTTGAGCTTCACACAATCTGATGATTCACACTCATCTGATCTGGATCAATCATGGTAAAAACACATACGAGAGGTCAGTCAATGCTTTTTTTGCAGGGAGGAAGGACTCAGAGGAAATAGAGATGCCTACAATATTACAATAAATACTGCTGAGTTTGGAGACCATCTGAAACAAGATTTAAAACAGCAAAAACTCACAGAGGATTGTTCATTGTTTGATTTTCTTCTCAGAAAACAGAGAAAAAACTCCCTGAAGAAAATGACACCATCAAGTTTAGATTCAAATATCTTGTACAAATAAAAGGCCAGATTTATGTTCATTTATATGGTTTGATGGATATTTTCCTACAGTGTTGAATGTCATTTTCTTGTGCTTCATATATAAACTGCTTTAAATATAATATTAAATACAGTAATGGACAGACTGTTTGTAAAATCCTCTCTCTGTTCTGTGTGATGAAGATGATTTGCTGATTCTCATATCTTGTCTTTTCATTCCTGTTTTAGCATCTTTGTTCATTTGAATGATTTCTACTCATTTTCTTAATTAAAGCTCTGTAATTGTTTAATATGTCTCTTTCCTGAGATGTTTGTCACAAATATGGGCCTCATTTATAAAATGTGTCACACAAACCATCCTAAATGTGATCTTGCGATCATTTCTCAGATGTGTGATTCACAGAATGAAGGTGTACACAGAAAACGAGCGCCTCTCTTTCAGATGTGAAATCATCACAAATGATCTTGAACAGCTGAATGGTTTCACAGGTGGATCGATTGCTCCTGTCTGGTTTGTGTCTGTAGCTCCGTATGACTTTGTTTTGAATCTCTTCCTCTCATTCCTTGATGTTTATCACTAAACTCACAATCACATTGACCCACAGTGTGTGCTGGTTATGGTCAGTAAGTTTGTGGGTTTGTGTTGTGTTGTGAGTCTCTGGCGCCCCCTGCTGCTGAGTGTCTTTATGCAGATCTCAGACTGGTGTTGAAAGGTTAGTTCACCCAAAATGAAATTATATTACATATAAAAAATTAAATCATATAGAAAATATAATTGGCAAATACCAAAATCCACTAGATTACCCAATCACTGAAAAAGAGCTGATGGATAAAATACAAGCCCTGCCAACAAAAAAGGCAAGTGGACCTGACGGCATCCTAAACGAAATGATTAAAAATACAAATCACTAATTCAGATTGGCCATAATGAACTGTTCAACTTGGATCTGAGTGTTGGTCATTTCCCTGACACCTGGAATAGAGGACTCATAACGCCCATATTCAAGAGTGGAGACAGATCAGACCCGAACAATTACAGGGGCATCTGTGTGAGCAGTAATCTGGAGAAGATGTTCTGCAGTATCATCAACACGAGACTCATACACTTCCTTACAGAGCACAATGTCCTGAGCAAAAGTCAGATTGGATTCTCACCAAATTATAGAACATCAGACCATATCTTCACCCTACACACCCTGATCGACAATTACATCAACCAAAACAAAACCAAAATTTGTGCTTGCTTTGTAGATTTCCAGAAGGCCTTTGATTCAGTTTGGCATGAAGGTCTTCTGTCTAAACTTCTAGAATCAGGTATTGGGGGTAAAACATACAACATTATAAAATCAATGTACTCAAATAATCAATGCGCTATTAGAATTGGCAATAAACAAACAGAGTTCTTCACTCCAGGGCGAGGTATCAGGCAGGGCTGCCCACTATCACCGACCCGCTTCAATATTTACATTAATGAACTGACGAAACAACTAGAACAATCAGCAGCACCTGGCCTCACACTGAAAGTGTGGTGTAGCAACAATCTATAGAGATAATCTTAATGTTACTCAGAAAACAAACTACAGGTTTAATTAATTTGAAATTCTTATGCTAAATGTTACACTCTCAGATATAAATAAAAAGTCGCTACTATCTCTTGCTTTGGCTACCGTTTATAGACCTCCAGGGCCTTATGCTGATTTCCTAAAAGAGTTTTCAGACTTTCTCTCAGATCTATTGGTCAACGTCGATAAAGCGCTTATTGTTGGAGATTTTAACATTCATGTTGACAATACAAATGATGCGTTAGGGGCTGCATTTAAAGATTTACTAAACTCATTTGGGGTCAAACAAAAGTCACTGGACCCACTCACTGTTTTAATCATACACTAGATTTAATTATATCACATGGAATAAATCCAACCGATATAGAAATTCTACCGCAAAGTGATGACGTCTCTGATCACTACCTTGTAACATGCGTACTGCATACTGATGATATTTGTCAAATTAGAAGTCATAGTTGGCAAATACTCACACTGAGCGTAGACTCTCAAAGAGTTCTCAAAACAGGACATTAACATGGGTAGATCTAGGTAGAGTCAGTTCAACCATTAATCTGGTTTCCCTCTACCAAATGACCTGACTTGCTTGTATGTAACTAGGGCTTTTATCTGGTAGCCATTGTGCACTAGCGCCCTCAAGCAGCTCCTAGTGGAATTACTCTCGACCCAGATACCTCTTAATTCAATAGACAGAAAAAAATACAATAAAAAAAACTGGTAACTAGACTGTTACACAGTTTGTGTCGTTGTTCAATGTCTCTTTGTTTGTGTTGGTCATGTGCTCCTCTGTGGCTGTTAGACTAATTTTAAAACAGAGAATGTTGCAATATGCAAATAACAGTATGGCTTTCTCCACTTTTTCTTTTGTCCTCTTTGAGTTCTAGTGTTTGCATGACCTTTTGTCTAATTTTATACACATGCTTTCTGTGGTAATTTCAGAATGGTGATCTCACTGTTGAGGTCTGAAAACATGTTACTGCTGAGTGTGAAACCTCAGTTAGTTTGACCACACAAGTTAATAAAGAAACATAAAGAAAGAAGAGGAAATGAGATCATCTCTGAACCCAGTTTAGACTGATGGAGTGGGTTTCTTTAATAACCAGTGTGGTCAAACATCATTTAGTATCATACAAAAGTCTTTGCAATAGTTCAAGATACTTAGACACTAAGAGGCTCCTTTCAGTGTTCGTTTACAATGGAAACTTGATGTCTGAAGTCACTTATGGACGTCACGTGATGTTTGTCTGCTGATGCAGCAGCGTCTTACTAAAGCAGCAATAACAGCAATTCCTCTCTGTTCCACTCCTCTTTCCCAACAACCTGATCCATATTTCCACACACAAGATCAGCTCCAAGCCTAAAACACTGTAATGAGACTGAAGCAGGACACCTGGGCCCGTATTTATCAAGCTTCTCAAAGTGCCATTTTAGTCTGAAGTGCTGAGAATTCATGAAATTTACTCCTACTTTCAAACTTAAGTATAAAAGCAAGTTATCAAATAATTTCTAAGAATCACTCTTACTCTCCCAGTTATTTAAGACAGCTGGAGAGGTCTCTCAAGTGGTTAGGAGTTGCCAGTAGGGGCACTGAGGAGACAGAGACGTGTGTGAATCTTTCAGGCGAGCAAGAATGTTTTTGAAATGTTTGACGACGAGCAGTTAATCAAACGGTATCGTTTGGACAGAGCTGGCATCATCTTTGTCAGCACTGGTTAATGTTAGGCTGAATTGTTCAACTAATTCAGTAGCGCTTCTTCCTCGTGCCAGTTCAGTTTTCTTTTGGAATCCACAGTGGCTGATTATATCATAAAATCAAGGCTATATATAGGCAGGTCAGTTAACAGCACACCGGTTTAAAATTTGCAATTAAAACATGGTGGAAAACAGGTTTGTCTTTCATTTCCAATGTGTATATCATCATGTATTCTGTTGAAAATACTTTATTGTCAAATGTGTGTTGAATGTAAACTCCTCAAGCAATTTGATCATTCAATGTGAGTTTATCTGAGAATATTCTTAAATAAGGAAATCTATTCAGTGATTTGTCCATGCCTGTATCGTCATCCAAAATCCTGTTTGTGGCACAGCAAAGTGTCGTGAATCATCTCTACGACTGACACTTAAAATTTAGTCTTACACTTCACTTAAAGTACGACTGAGATGCCTGATAACTAACTTTTAAGGCAAAGGGAATGGGCCCGTAGTACGCAGTGTAGGCCGCGATGATGCCGGACGTGTCCTTCATGTGCTCTCAAGCCAGGTTTGCTTCACACACTTCCCTGAGACTGAAGAACACACAAGTGTGTGTGAGAGTGTGAGATTCACCCAAGAATATCTTATAATGATGTGAGTCAGTGTGGTTTACAACATACACTATCTCACTGAACATCATGTTTCACTCAAAGCATGCAACACTTCACTGTGATATAGTGTCAATAAATATCAACTCTAGCATGATGACATCACTCAGATCAGAGGAAGTTCTTTCTTTAGACTCTACCAGCACTTCCTGTCTGAAGAAAGAGCTGTAACTATATAATGAAGAGAAAGACTGACAGAAACAGAAAATGGCTGATCAGTGTGATCTGTGTCTGCTGGGACTGATCATTCTCTCTTCACTTCTCACAGGTAAAGAAATCTGGATTTTCTCTAAAGACATTTAGTGGAATTAGTCTGCACTGTAAAAAAATCCTGTAAAAAAAATGTAATTTTCTGACAGCTGGGGTGCCAGAAATATACCATAAAATAACAGAAAAGAAATGACTCGTAAAAATACAGAAATTTTATAGTTTATAACCGTAATTTTACATAAAATCTTCTGTATTTTCTTTAGTGTTTTTAATGTTTAATGAAGGACATTTACTTGTGTAAAAACAATAAAATGACCTATAAATAAGGTTGAATATAGCAGCAACCTATAGCGCTGAGGGGCTCAGCAGCAGGACAGAATCCGTGACGCGTTTCCATGCTTTTAACATCCATTTATTGTCGTGATGAAAATATAGTTCATATAACACTTGAAACTGTAGAAACATTCAGGATTAGGAATGATTAAAAACAGTCAACGGATGAATTGTTGGTCAAAACTGGTCGACAGATGAATCACAAGCAGTCATTAGAAACAAACAATTAAACAAAGCAGGAAAGAGTGAGTGTTCTCAAAGTCTGCGTGACGCTGATGGAAATTTCTGTGCAAGTGAATGGAGGGAGATTGGACTCTCTTCTGAAGAATGTTCTCCATGTATTCTCCATTTGGGTTCAGAGTGAAAGAACCTTTTGAACAAGGGTGTCAAACTCAGGGATGGAGCTAAACTCTGAGGACAGGAACTAATGAAACACACCTGAACCAGCTAATCAATGTCTTCAGGATTGCTAGAGACTTCCAGGCAGGTGTTCTGGAGCGGGCTGGAGCACTTTGCAGGACAGTGTCCCTCCAGGAGCGGAGTTTGACACACATGCTGTGGACTGACCGTCATCTGCTTTCTTGAAGAACAGTCTCAGCTTTCCATCCCTTGGGGTTTATCTTGAGAAGGCCTCTGTCAAACAAACAACATGAGTGATGAAACAGACTCTCTACTTTTAATAAATTAACAGTAAAAATATCAGAATAGTGGAAAATGATTAACGCACATTTAAAACATTAAAACACACACAGTCATTGTTTTAACGACTCAGTCATGTGGACGGTTAATGCTAGAAACAACATATAATAAAGACAAGTTTAGAAAATGTGTACTTTATCAGCTTGTTTTCACTTCACGTCCGCGTACGGTCCCAATACAAGAGTGTATCTTCTACAAGATATATCAGTCTGGTCAGTCCGCTCTCCGTCGCGATTCGAGTCAACTCCAAACCGTACAGTGCAATCAGATTCGTTTATTTCAGTGACACAAACAGCGTCACTCTAGTGCGGCGAAAGTCCCTTCAATATCAACACAGACTGCGCACGGGAGACCCGAGAGTTTGTTCTATTCAGCCGTGAATTCAGAATTCAAAAACACATTAATTATTTACTTTTCGCTGTTGACTCTCTTGTCGCTTTGCTAACGTCATATCCGCCCTTCTCTGATTGGTTTACTCCGCTTCCTGTTTGCTCGGATTTGCTCTGCCCTAGAAATCGAATTGATTCAATGGCGTCCAGACTCATCCGCTGGTACAGTGGTGAGGCTGGATTTTCCAGGCAATAGGTGGACATGCAGAAAAAATAGCTATCAAATTTCAATTACACTAACAACAATTGAATAAACTAACACTTGACAATAAATGAACAATGTGCAATAACATTTGACAGTGACAAATGTGTGGGTTAGTGTGATCTTGCACCCGGTCGCAGTGAAATTGTTGATGAGCTTCTAATGACTTAAAGCTTCTGAACTCATTGTGTATCTGATCCCATAAACCAGGTAATTGAGGATGTCAGGGAATGTGAGCGGCGCTTCTGGGTTATTCGTCCATTCTGTAACTGGCAGGTCGTACGGGTCGATTGTGTTAATGTCAAGCAGTTTCTCTAAATAACACTGCTTAATGGAGTTATCTAGTTTCTCCTGATATAACCCCTTTCCTTTCACTTTCTCCTTCTCCATTTCTTCCCATAAAACTGTGCTGTATTACAAAATGTATTTATTAAATTAATCTGCTCTCTCTCTCTGTTGCTCTTTCTCTCAGTCTCGCTGTCAAAGTAACCATGGCAATGGATAGCGTATCCTGCTAATATGGCGGTGTAATGTGTGACGTAACTCAGATTTTTTTTTTATTTCACAGTTTCATGTTTTTCACATTATTTTACAGCAGATATGTAAATTTACTTTCTATTTCTGTAATTTTACAGAATTTTCAAAATAGAGGAAAATGACAGATTTTTTTAGAGTGTGGAAAGAGTTGATTTGAACATGCTCAGTTTATTCTTGCACACATTCACGTTGTGATCTCAGAGTTGTGTATTGATACATACAGATCATACTGTATTATTCCTGATACTGGACATAGAGTCACTCAAACATCTGATGATCAACAATTATCTTCATATTCAGAGATTTCAACAGCTACATGATCAAGACAAACACTTTATTCTGGAGACTGTGATGATTGAGTTCATGAGGAAAAAAGACTTGAATTGACTGATTTATATGCTGATATGTTTCATGTCTTCATTTATTAATATATATCATAATGATCACTCAAATATACTGTGTTTCAGGAACCAGTGGAGTGAATTATGATCATGTGTTCATCAGTTCTGGTGAAAATGTCCGTCTGCCCTGTAATAATGCTCTTTCTGACTGTAACTCAACTACATGGAGATATAACAGTTTCATACGTCCAGCAGTTGAACTGATTGATGGAGGGATAAAGAAGAAAGACACAGAGAGACATGAGAGACTGAGTCTGGGGTCTGACTGCTCTCTGAACATCAAGAACATCACAGAAGAAGATTATGGATTTTACATCTGCAGACAATATGTGAATGGAGAACAACAAGGAACTGATGCACGTGTTTATCTGCATGTTCTTCATGGTGAGTTTATGATTATGTGATCAATTTAAAAAGGACAGATTCTCACTTTAAACTCACATGATGATTGAAGAGTCTGTGATTTGTGTCTTGTTCAGTGTCTCCTCATCATCATCATCATCATCATCATCATCCTCACAGACTGAGATCAGTCCAGGTCGCTCTGTGACTCTCTCCTGTCGGTTGTATTCAGTCTCATGTGATTATTGGGTCCATCATGAGGGACTTCAGATGTTGTGGGTGAATCAGGCTGGTGTTGATCTGAAGACAGACTCCAGATATCAGATATTATTCTCATCAGATCACTGTATCATCACTCTGACTACAACACTCCTGAATGAAGATGACAACAGAGAGTGGAGATGTCAGCTTACTCTCAGAAATCAATCCAAGACCTCAGTCAGATACACTGTCAAGTATTCAGGTGAGAAACAACTATTACTACTGTAAAATATGATGTTAATGTCCTACAGATGAACATCTGAACATTCATCTTCTGATTCCAGTCAGCAGCTCAAACTCTGAGAAGAAATCAAGCCAAACTACAGCAGCAGCTCCTACACAAGGTTCATGATCACATGATCACTGTCACACATCATCAGTCTCTTCACTTATATGCGTCATGATGTGTTGAAGTGAACTAACAGACGTGATCCACAGGTCCAGCTGACACAGCATCAGAAACTGAAGTCAGTGTGACTGCTGGATCATTATTCAGAGGTACGACACGTTCATTTCTACTGACAGCTTTACACCATTAAACTATCAGTCAGTCTGTAAATGCTTCATCAATAACTGTTCATAGTTGAATCCCCTTGACTTCAGTCATGTCCAGTTTCTCTTCTTCTTCTTCTTCTTCCACACATGTTTCCTGCAGTGATTGTGATTATTGTTGAGATGGCAGTGTTTGCTGCTCCTACTGTGATTCTTCTTCAGATCATCTGTGCAAGAAGAGCTGGTGAGTTTGAGCTTCACACAATCTGATGATTCACACTCATCTGATCTGGAACAATCTGCAATCATGGTAAAAACACATACGAGAGGTCAGTCAATGCTTTATTTTGCAGGGAGGAAGGACTCGCAGCACCCAGAGGAAATAGAGATGCCTACAATTACAATAAAATACTGCTGAGTTTGGAGACCATCTGAAACAAGATTTAAAACAGCAAAAACTCACAGAGGATTGTTCATTGTTTGATTTTCTTCTTCTCAGAAAACAGAGAAAAACTCCCTGAAGAAATAGTGACACCATCAAGTTTAGATTCAAATATCTTGTACAAATAACAGGCCAGATTTATGTTCATTTATATGGTTTGAAGGATATTTTCCTACAGTGTTGAATGTCATTTTCTTGTGCTTCATATATAAACTGCTTTAAATATAATATTAAATACAGTAATGGACAGACTGTTTGTAAAATCCTCTCTCTGTTCTGTGTGATGAAGATGATTTGCTGATTCTCATATCTTGTCTTTTCATTCCTGTTTTTAGCATCTTTGTTCATTTTGAATGATTTCTACTAATTTTCTTAATTAAAGCTCTGTAATTGTTTAATATGTCTCTTTCCTGAGATGTTTGTCACAAATATGGGCCTCATTTATAAAATGTGTCACACAAACCATCCTAAATGTGATCTTGCGATCATTTCAGATGTGTGATTCACAGAATGAAGGTGTACACAGAAAACGAGCGCCTCTCTTTCAGATGTGAAATCATCACAAATGATCTTGAACAGCTGAATGGTTTCACAGGTGGATCGATTGCTCCTGTCTGGTTTGTGTCTGTAGCTCCGTATAACTTTGTTTTGAATCTCTTCCTCTCATTCCTTGATGTTTATCACTAAACTCACAATCACATTGACCCACAGTGTGTGCTGTTATGGTCAGTAAGTTTGTGGTGTTTGTGTTGTGTTGTGAGTCTCTGGCGCCCCCTGCTGCTGAGTGTCTTTACTGCAGATCTCAGACTAGTGTTGAAAGGGTTAGTTCACCCAAAAATAATGTCATTAATTACTCTCCCTCATGTCGTTCCACACCCGTAAGACCTTCGTTCATCTTCAGAACACAAATTAAGATATTTTTGATGAAATCCTAGTGAGGCCTGCATAGCCAGCAATGACATTTCCTCTCTCAAGATCCATTAATGTACTAAAAACATATTTAAATCAGTTCATGTGAGTTCAGTGGTTCAATATTAATATTATAAAGAGAAGAGAATATTTTTTGTGCATCAAAAAAACAAAAAAACGACTTTTTATCAATATCTAGTAATGGGGCGATTTCATAACCCATATGGAAAAGTTTTGTTAAAAACATCTGTGATTCTTATATGTTCCAACAGAATATTATAAAGGACATATATGCTGAAAACCTCATATACAAACTGCATAATATTGATGTATTTTCAATTCTATATGTCATATGTCCCACATACAACTAAAGTCTTCTAGATTTTCATGATGTAAAAACAGGTAAATAATGCAAATTTAATATGAATGTCCAGTATATCTCTGAAGATGTGTATTAAACACAGTACATCAGTTTAAGGCTGTTCTTCACTCATGCTCTTGATCTTATCTTGTCCTAAGTGGAGCCCATCGCCTGTCAATCACAGTCATATAATGTATAATCATAGACTTTCAATCTTAGATGAAACACAACATTTAAACTACACACACAAGCACATGTTTTAATTACAAAACGATTTAGATTAACGTGTTAACGTGGATGACACATGGTGACTTTAGTGGAATTAGCTATGTGAACACAAAATCATGGACATGATTCAGTTATGTTAAAGCGTCAGGAAAAAAGTCACTCTTGGCTCCTTCACGGTTATAAATGACCGTCATGAGAAATTAATGTATTCATGCTGAGATTCAGTTTGGGTCAGTTTCAGCCAGTTTGTTTTTGTTTGTTTTTTGTCTGTGTTTTAATAAATAGCAAATAATGTACCATAATCTATTTCTTCTTTATTTTCTCTCCAGCTGGTGAAAATATAGTTTGACAAAATAAGAACTGTACTGTTCAAGTATATATAATAGAACTCATGAAAATGTATTTTAAATGTCTTTATCGTCCGTGATTACGTCATCCTATGGCCAGATATTGGTATCTAAAGTTAGATAGTTGATTGGTTGATTGGTTAGTTGGTGGAGGTGTGTTTGACTAGTCTTGGATCTCTCCCGTAGCTCTGATAAACTCTGTGATTGATGGTTGTCTCTGTGACTTGCCATCTGCTCTGTTTGGTGTAAATATCCAGAGTAAATGTCTAGTGAAGATGGAGAATCAGACCGCAGGATTCAGCGGAAATAAGTTCAGGTTGTTCCAAAGAAATGGAGAACATTTACATGCTTATAGTGACACAAAAGACTTTGTGCTGATATCACTGTTTGCATATATCTCTATTTTACATCAGAGACCAACAAATGAGTCTTTGTTTGCTGTTTTACTTCGGCTCTCAGCAGTGTGACAACATGAGCACTAATCTGTGACTTAAAGACTTTCCTGTTGTGTGCTTTAAACAGAATTTAAAAAGTGAAATAATGACAGAATTGTCATTTACTCAACCTCAGGTTGTCCAAACCTGTATGAATAACCAACCCGTTGATTGTATTTTTTCCCATACTGTGGAAGTCAGAGGGGCTCATCAATGGTTTGGTTCAAAATATTTCTTCAAAATATCTTCTTTTGTGTTCAGCAGGAGAAAGAAACTCATACAGCTCCATGGTAATGTTTTAGTTTTTAATTAGATAATTAGATAGATAGATAGATAGATAGATAGATAGATAGATAGATAGATAGATAGATAGAATGGCAACTTCATTGAGTCTAATGGGCTTCAGACTTGAATTTTTGATAGTTGGAGTTTGAAAAGTCTATGGGATTTTTCAGAGTTTTGATCAGCAGTTTTAGGAAAACCGTAAGTCGGATCAGTTAGGAAGATAGAGCACTAAGTCAGTACAGTCTGAAGGTCTGACCCAGGTTTGGTGGCTGTAGCTTTAAAGCTCTAGGGGAGATACAGTCTCAAATTTGGCTCAGAAGAAGTAGCAGAAGATTTGTAAATTTGTTTTTTCAAGCCAATTTAATGAGTGTTAACAATATAACAATAATAGCCATTATAAACTTTGCATTTAATACATATTATTTAATAAGTTCTAAACCGGATGCCTGTATATTAGGGGTGCAACGGTTCAGATTACTCACGGTTCGGTATGTATCACGGTTTTAGGGTCACTGTTTCGGTACGGTTCGGTATGTGTATGCACGTTTAGGAAAAAAATAAATAAAAAAATTTTAATTTTTAAAGGAAAAAAAAAACGTATTTATTGGGTAAATTATTATACTACATGTATCAACAGACAGTGCTTTTCAAAATCAACATAAAATATCTCACAACACTGGGTCACTCTTTTATATTCTATGCCACTATCTTCAAGTTTTAAGTTGCAAGAAGATCGGTTTGTTAACATTTTCTGTTCAAGTCGAGATCTTCTCGTGGAAACGATGTCTCCTGCAGTGGAGAACACTCTCTCGCTGGGCACTGATGTTGCAGAGACACAAAGGTATTGTTTTGATAAAAACACCCAGAGCATTATTTATTGTTCTGTGTGTGTCCGAATTAGCACTGAGTGTTTGTTGAAGGCAATGTGTGCTGTTTCGGTCACCTGCGCTCGTGCGCCGTCAACACCCGGGTGATTTTGGACTAGCCTCTCTCGAGGGTACCACAGATTTAGTGGTTTATGGTCTTAAATATTAATATTAATATTTTGTATTAATATCAATATTGAGTCAGATTATTCCTTCCAATATTTTCGGGGCACCAGTCAAGTTTCACCTTGACAATAAAGAACAATCATGGAAGATTGTTGACTGAATTACAATTATATGAATTGGAGGAAGTTCATCATCTGACCAATCTGAAGGATTTGTGAGATATCGTTAACTTGTAGAGCCTCTCACTGTATTATCAACACAAGGAAGACACAAGTGTAATAAATGGATTTTATTAACAAAAGGATAGACAAGAGTAACTAACAACTACTGAATGGATAAAGTGTGAAAAGACTGATAAATGCAAGTGGATGAGTTGGATGTTATTATGGCAAGATAAACTGTAGTTTCTCTAGAAGAAATAAGGCAAACCTTATTCACCAAATGCACTTCTTGCAGAACTTCCTTGTTTCTCTCTTTAGAGCTTCAGAGTCTTGAGAGAGCAACTTCACAACTCTGTAGAGTTGGACTTAGCTTAGCACATCTTGGGACCGGAACCTTGAACCAGGACTGGAACAAGAACTGGAGCCTGGAACCAGAACGGGAACTGCAGCAACCCAATTGGAACAATTCTCTGTCCCAGAAACTAGAGCAAGCCCATAGGCAAGGTACTTGAAAAACCCTTGGGTAAAAGAAGTACACATAACACACCAGAACTCAACGAAAGGCCTAACATGAGGCCTATTCGTACAGAGATGGGCGTGGCCGAAGGCGGCGCAAGTCAAGAACATAACGAAGCCATGAAAGAGTCTAAAACAGGACGACCCAGCTGGATCGACACAGAGGCTACAAAGGAGGCCTGGTCAGGCCTACTGCTTTAGCACCATGTGGCGTCAGCCCGTGGCCATAACAGGACCCAAGCTCAAGGGGGCAGAACTAAACTTACACATTAAATGGGGAAGTGACTACCAAGCCTGAGCTTAAGCCTACACATTCCAACAGGCAATGTACCTCAGTACATATGAAAAAATGCTATCACGGTCTGAGGAAGGCCAATCAGGCCTATCACCCCAGACAGCGTGAGCAAACGCCTGAGGCAGTGCTAAAATACATGAGCAAACTCATAATCATCACCAACAGCGTCCAGAAAATAAGCTGTGATAAGAGAGAGAGGCTACCATAAAGAGCCAACAATCTAACAGCAAATGCAAGACAGCTGCTGTGGTCATGATCAGGGTTGGGAAGGTTACTTTTAGAATGTATTTCACTACAGATTACAAAATACATGCTTTAAAAAGTAATCTGTAACATATTTCGTTACATTACTCAAGTTTAGTAACTTAATCTAAATACTTTACAATCTTTACAACCTGTAAATAAAAATGACCTCTAACCATCAGGATTTGGTTTTCCACTAAATTGTATTTTTAACATCAGTTACAAAATATATATCTCCAATTTATTAGACATAACTATGTGTTGGTAAAGAATTTCAATATCTTGATAAACAAATTAAGAAAATATTTGTTTCTTTTACATCACATCCGTATATATTTACTATTGATATATCATTCCTAAATTATATTGTATAATGAAATAAAATGATCTACCCAATAATCTCGAGAGAAGGCATATATTCAAAGCTGTCACACCTACGGTTTCTCAACAGTTTTTAGCATCTCTCCACCACCACATTTGGAAAAAATATGATCATTTTGTGTGAACTATCCCTAGTATAAATATGATTATACTAATATTAAACCTTAGTGCACTGATAGCTGCATTAATATTAACCATATAAACAACAAACAGCGGAAAAAAAATCCTTTATTTCATTTTTTATTATTATTATTAGTGATGCACTTATTTTGATTGGCCAATAGAAGCAAACTGGCCGATTCTGATACTGGAAATATGTGTAGCTCTTTGATATTAGAGGCAAACATTGCTTTTTTATCACAATCCCAACAAAGATGTTATGAACATGAGCATGAGCAGTTGTTTTTCATTTAATTTATTGTATAATTTCAAGATTAACAGAAAAAACAGCATGGTCTGACTTTAGCTTTGTGGAATTATACTACATAAGACACCTGCACAAAACACAATCAGCAGACGGACTGAATGAAATGTAAATTCACTCTCTGACAGTAGGTGGCGTTCATGGAACAGCAAACTCTTTTACTTTTGTAGCTTCCAAACGTTATTGGGGCTCTGGATTGCACCCATGTGCGTATAAAGCGTCCGTCTGGTCAAAATGAAGCAGACTTTGTTAACAGGAAATCTCTGCACAGTATAAATGTGCAGGTACGGTCCCACTGAAGTTTTTTTTTTTTCAGAATTAATTTCTGTTCAATTCAAATTACACTGATCTAAAAACATTTTCTTCAAATACTGTATCTGTAGACTGATTCACAGTTTTCTCCAGTTTAAATGTGTTGCTTATATTGCAGTGTAGTGACCTATATATCCCCCTGAACCCTGAACCATCTCAGAGTGACTCCACAAAGGGCATGTGACATAACTGTTGCCTGTGTTGTGCTCCACAACATTGTCTGCCTGAGAAGAGAGAGGCCACCACGGATAGCTGTAGAGGACGACTGGGGCAATGAGGCTATGGCTGTATATTGCTGTATGTAAATGATCCTTGGATTGCATTTTTCTAAACTTTTAAGAGGAAAAAAAAATATACCAGATATAGTATATAAATTGTGCTTTGTCATATTGGAATGATAAAATGTATGGAAATGATCAAATAGACTTCTTATACTTCACAGTAAAAGGTGGTTACCAAGTGTCCCTTTGGCATCTCCAAGTGGCCTTTTTGGGAAGGTGCCTAGACATGCACTGAAATAAATGGTTGTAAAAAATTCATTTTTGCTTGTATCACCTTCAAATTTTAAACATATATTGATTAGACATATGGCATTAGTTTGCTTATGTTTCCAGGCCCCTATGTATCTGCCTTTTGCATTTTTCATTTCCATAAACAATTATTATGAAAAAAATAAAAATGATCCATTGTGTTTGAGCTTTTTTATCTCTCTATTGGTAATTTCTAGAGTAATTCTGAGTCTTTCATAGTAAACTGTAAAGTGTCAGCTTTCAAATGATACCTTGGTTTTGTGAGTAGTCTAGAGGACTTGTTAGCAGCAACCATTTTATTTTGGGTATATCATTTTTTCTCCCTGGCCAAAAGTGGGGGTGACTGGTAAGGGGTTAAGTCCGTCACATATTTGTCATTGTTCTCATCAGAGAATATCATGATTTCTGACAAAAAAAGAAACCTTTCAACTGTCTTGTTCACTTTCGGACTGCATTGGTCATCCAATGAACTTATTAGTCTGCTTACTGTCCGATCTGGTGACGAGGTGGGGATCAGGGTCTCGCACAGTTCTTTTCCCATCTCCCCGATGGGATAACTGAAAACTTTCAGTTTCACGGCTTCGCCAGCGTCCACCAAAGTAAGATCCATATACGGCAAGAACTCTTCTGTCATGTATTTACTAGAAAAGACAAATACGATGACGGAATTATTTTAATTGATGAATATTTATTTGCTGATTAACTAAAAAGAATACCGATACAGATTCGTATAACATTCACGTGAAAAATGCTTCTTATTCTGCGCGCCACACAAAGGGCACACCCCCTTTTTATATCGTGCTCTCACAGCCAATCACAAACAAGGTCAAAAGTCAACTCAAACAAGTTAACAGTATTATTCAGTTATACCCTTTTAGGTTACAACAAAGTTTAGACAATAATGATAATACACAACATCTTCTTTCCACAATTTCCATGATTTCACCAGATTAGTTGATTAGTTCAGTGCTTTCTCCATCCGGGCTGCCACCATGTTTCATTCTATCCTCTATTATCAATAGAATGGACGGTTAACGCCAATATAGGTGCGTACACTTAACTTTATTGAACGCAACAAACTCCATCAGATGCAAACAATATAAGACGACTGGTGTCGCACTGATTACAGTCCGTGCTGTAACAACAACCATCCCAACATGTACAGCTGATCAAGATAAATTAAAGACACCACTTTAAAAACCCAGTACAATAAACTGAACAAGAATAATTTTCCCATTAATATGAATGTTTTTAATTGTGACAAATATCTGTCTTTTGAAAACTGCAATAATGTTATTTTTAACAATTAATTGTATTGTGCAAGTTATCAATTGGAATAATGGCAGCATAAGAAGTACATAATATGATTCTTGCATTTCATACAGTTTCCCTGCTTTTACCTCTAACACATCCTGCTCTACCTACTCCAACCCTGAACACTCTGGCTTCACCTACAACACCTCCTTCTACTTCAGTACCTTCTCTGTCCACCTATCCCCCACACCACATCTTCACTCCAGAACAAACCCTGTACCTCATTGACTCGACACGTGCACACTTTACCAGCACTGAATGTCCAGTCAAACAAAAAGGACAAAAGAAACTGTTCTGGGCAGAAATAGCCGAGAAACCGACCGAGCAGTTTAATATGCAATTTGATCAGGCAAAAGTGGCAAGAAATGTGGGCAACTCTGGAGGATGCCTTTAAGAAAATTAAAGACAATAACAAATGAACAGGACAAGGTGTCATCATATTTGAGTTCTACACTGAGATGGAAGAATTGATTGGAAGTAATCATGACGCTGACTTCTCAGTAATCGGTGATGCAATGGGTGTCCAAATAAAGTCAACGTGTTGGTCAATATGAACTTCTTAGTTTTCTCAAGGCATCTGAGGAAGCTACCCAGTGGTGGCATGATGAAATCATGACACAGATGATTGCATCACAGAAAACTTTACACACACTTCTACAAACATTTCTGGAAAAGCAGTGGGCTGTCAGTGAGGACTACTGCATGTCTGGAACATGACAGAGGGAGAGAAAAAAGAAATAAAATGAAATAAATCACAGTACTTTCAGGTATTTGGCAGTGACATTGTCAGGCTTTTTTATTTACAACAAAGTAACCTGTCTGCACAAAATATCATCATTGTAATATAACAAGTTTACAGTGGCTTCATAAATTAATTTAAAAAATAAAAAAGCAAAACACACCTGATGTGCAATGTTTGTTCTTCGTTTTCTACAAAGCAGAGTTAACAAACCTTGCTGTATTTTCATGTAATTTATTAAAAGAAGGTACACCGCCACCTTGCACCGACAAAAGTGACTTGAACACACCTGACGTCGTACACACGACTTCCCACCTCGTAAATACGAACTTCCCAGGAGGACTTGAACGCACCATTTGTCAAACATTAGCTTTGTTGTTTCTAGATAACAGGGTAGCTTGTCATGGGGTGGTACAGGGGCAATTGTAGCACTGCATTACAATATTAAGTATTACAATTAAGGTTGAGTTCCTTAACTGCTTTTGCAAAGACCCTGGTGAGCTTACCCTTGGGAGGCCGGAAGGGCCCTCAGTGTTGGGGCGATCCCACTCTGACTCCGCCCAGTTCTTCTGCAAAGCCGAAATGATCATGGAGTCCTCTTTCTCATCAACGCTGAAGAAGAGGAAGACTGCGATGGTGGGAGGTGCTCGAAAGTTCTCGTCTAAAGCCTCGTTTACACTGCACACGTTTGCGGCTCGTTACGGCTCCGGCAAGGTTTTGCTCCGTCCTCTGCGCGGTGTCAACTCACACCAGAAGCATTTCAGAAGCGAAGCGGCTGGATTTGCGAGACCACTAGATTTGCCTGTCTAATGTTGTTTTCGTTGATTTTTTTTCATGTTTTTAATGGCTAAATTGTTATATTTTGTCCGGTTTTATTGTGTTTATTGCTATGCCATACTTTATTTTGTTGTAGCCATACAGATGAAGTTAACACACTTAAAATTCCAGTTATGGACAACAAAAACAAAGAAATTTCAAGTTTTTCAACTTCAAATCTCGTCGTCAGTTTCTGGCATCGTAGTGATGTGAAGTATGAGCGGGAGTTTACTCAGGGTGATTATTTTGACTTTATTTTGTATTTGAGCTGCGCGTCTTGGACGCGGTGTTCATCAAAAATAGGCGAGGCGCCTATCTTTAGCGAAGCGGCACGGCGAGCCACTTCTGGGACGCTTCTCAAACGCACCGCAGCGCGGCTGGTGTAAACACAAGCATTGACTAGAGTGGCCGCGTATCAGCTCCGGTAGCCGTAACGCGCCGCACACACGTGCAGTGTAAACAAGGCTTCAGAAGAGGACTGGGGAATGAGGCGTAGAGTTGTCACCTTCATCCCGAGGAAGGGGAAGGCCCACGGTAACGGGAGTCCGGCGGGTCGATGAGGCCCGCACAGATTCTACAGAAGGTTGCCATCGGATGCTATGAAGAAAGATGTATCTTCTGTTGCGTCTTCAACAATGACAGCAGCGTTAAGGAGAAGTTTCTGATGCAATTGTCGCTTTACTGCCTATTATACTGCCCGTAAGCCTGACAGTATTTGCATGCGAATTGGGAGAAGGGGAGGAGTTCCCGCAGCGTAGCTGACACAATGTTGAAGTGACCGCTCTTGAACGGGAAAGTGGAAAGAAGAGCTAAGAGAAAAACAGCACAAAGCGTACATGAGCAGAAAATGTTAGAGAGCACAAAAATAAGTAATAAAGTAATAAAGCAAAGGAAAACATAATTATTAAGAACACATTACAAAAGTTTAGGTTTTTACATTTTGAAATCATGCTTATTATTTTTAGATCTGTAACAGCAGTACATTTGGCGTTAATTTAAGCTCATAATGTATGAGCCCAATCTACAGAGAGTAAAATGAGTCTGAGTCAGTGTCACTATATATCAACTCTAGCTGGATTTCAACACTCAGTTCAGATCAGAGGAAGTTCTCAACCACAGGAGGAACTGATGATGATTAAAGGAGGAGCTGTAACTATATAATGAAGAGAAAGACTGACAGAAACAGAAAATGGCTGATCAGTGTGATCTGTGTCTGCTGGGACTGATCATTCTCTCTTCACTTCTCACAGGTAAAGAAATCTGGATTTTCTCTAAAGACATTTAGTGGAATTAGTCTGGAAAGAGTTGATTTGAACATGCTCAGTTTATTCTTGCACATATTCACGTTGTGATCTCAGAGTTGTGTATTGATACATACAGATCATACTGTATTATTCCTGATACTGGACTAGGGTTGGGAATCGTGAGAAATTTTCCGGTTCCGATTCCGGTTCCGGTTCCATTAAAATAATTAAACAACTATTAAAAAATAGTAGTAAGGGAAAAATGCACAATACTCGACTCAAACAGTCCTTTTTAATTAATTTAACAGACTGTTAATCTCAACAAATTCGCTAACACTTTACAATAAGGTTCATTAGTTAACATAAGTTAACTACATTAACATGAACTAATAATGAACTGCATTTCTACAGCATTTATTAATATTTGTTAATGTTAATTTCAACATTTACTAATACATTATTAAAATCAAGAGTTGTATTTGTTAACATTAGTTAATGCACTGTGAAGTAACATGAACAAACTCTGAACGGCTGTATTTTTATTAACATTAACAAAGATTAACAAATACAGTAACAAAGGTATTACTCATGGTTAGTTCATAAATGAACCTTATAAAGTGTTACCACAAATAAGATAAAATGCTTGAACACATGTAAGATTCAGACAGGTGAAACAGAATATTTTTGTAAGTTGGATTCATAAAGACTTGTTACTGAAAGAATGATTCATTGATAGACACTTTTTGTTGCCACCTAGTGGCGTAACAATGCAATCGATACAGTCGTTACTTTCAGAACAGAAGGTAATTTATTATACATAACAAACATCAGCATTTCTATCTGAATAATAAACTTTTATATATTTCTGTTATAATTGGAATAGGCCTATTTGTCACACAGAAATAATGATACTGTGCGTTTGAAAAGACTGTTTGTGAAGCTGTTTATATACACATTACAACTCTCTTCAGATCAACGGCAGTGCAAACGCAGGTTTGAATGTAGCGATGTTATTTTTGTCAAAGGTTTAATATACAGGGGCGATCATGTAGGTGATGAAATCGAGAACGCGATCTTTTAAAGATTAATCGTGCAGCTTTGGGCATGTCTCTCTCTCTCTCTCTCTCTCTATTGAAATATTGCGTAGAGGGCTTTTCAGTGCATTCATTGCTATAATATTCATGATGTGAGACGTCTCTATGAAAGGATACGCTCCCCGCACTTCGACCACCCATCACACCAGAACCGTTTTCGGAACCGAAACTTAGAAATCTTGCACGGTTCCGGTTCTTTTCAAAAAACACTACCGGTTCCGGATGAGAACCGGTTCTCGGTTTCCAACCCTATACTGGACATAGAGTCACTCAAACATCTGATGATCAACAATTATCTTCATATTCAGAGATTTCAACAGCTCTCTGATCAAGACAAATACTTTATTCTGGAGAGTGTGATGATTGTGTGAAGTGAGGAAAAAAGACTTGAATTGTCTGATTTATATGCTGATATGTTTCATGTCTTCATTTATTAATATATAGGCAAGGCAATTTTATTTGTATAGCACATTTCATACACAATGGCAATTCAAAGTGCTTTACATAAAGAGGAAGAATAAAAATAGAACATAAGAAATAGAAATAACAGTAAAAACAGATAATTTTGTTATCTGGATGAAAGAGCTAGGAAGTTTCAGGGAGTTTTTTGTTGTTGTTGTTGTTATTGTTGTTGTTGTCCGTCAGAGTGGATCTAAACGGATCTAACTGGATCTTCCTCACACGACAGGACCGCTGTCTAGCTCTACCTGTTAAGGCACCTTGAACTGATAAACAAAGTTTCAATCCCTTTTGCCAAGACACCTCAAACTGCGCCACACAACCCCAATCCCCCTTCCGGAGATATCTTATCTATGCAACGCAGTTCAAATTTCCCTTTTGGAAATTTCCCCCTTTGGAAAGTGTCCTGACTGTAATCCAGAGATATCTTAACCTTGCACCACAGCTCAAATTTCCCCATGGTTTGTCCAAATTTACCAAATTTTAACCTAATCAAAAAATGCTTTCTTCCTAATTCTCCCAGCTCTTTCCACCAGACAGCAATATTTAAGATGCATTAAAAGTCAGGAATAACAAGATGATACATAAAAGATATAAAATACATTAAAAATGAAATAAAAACAGGAAAATAATTAAAAAAAAAAAAAAAAAGATAATACGTATAAAATAAAAAATGCAAACTGTTCGGACATAGCACAGTGCTCAATCAGCAAATGCATAGATAAAAAGATGTGTTTTGAGTCTGGATTTGAATGTGGCTACTGTTGGAGCACATCTGATCTCTTCTGGAAGCTGGTTCCAGCTGCGGCTGGCGTAACAGCTAAAAGCAGACTCTCCTTGCTTTGAGTGAACCCTTGGTATTTCTAAGGGACTTGATCCTGATGATCTGAGTGATCTGTTAGGTTTATATTCTATGAGCATATCTGCAATGTATTGAGGTCCTAGGCCATTGTGTGATTTATAAACAAGTAACAGTACTTTAAAATCAATTCTAAATGCAACTGGAAGCCAGTGCAAGGACCTGAGGACTGGTGTGATGTGTTCATGTTTTCGGGTTCTGCTCAGAATCCTGGCAGCAGTGTTTTGTATGAGCTGCAGCTGTCTTATGGTCTTTTTGGGAAGACCAGTGAGGAGCCCATTACAATAATCCACCCTGCTGGTGATGAAAGCATGAACAAGTTTCTCTAAGCCTTGACTGGAGACAAAGCATCTAATTCTTGCAATATTTTTGAGATGATAATATGCTGATTTAGTTACTGTCTTTACATGGCTACTGAAACTCAGGTCTGACTCCAAAATCACGCCAAGATTCCTGACTTGATTTTTAGTTGTTTGACCCCTAGAGTGAAGGTATGTGTTCACTTTGAGAACTTCATCTTTGTTTCCAAACACAATGACTTCAGTTTTGTCTTTGTTTAACTGAAGGAAGTTTAGGCACATCCAATTTTTAATTTCATCAATGCATTGGCACAGGGAGTCAATGGGGCTGTAGTCGTTAGGTGATAGGGCTAGGTAAATCTGGGTGTCATCTGCATAGCTGTGATATGCAATTTGGTTCTTTCTCATTATTTGGCTCAGTGGCAGCATATATAGGTTGAACAGGAGGGGTGCAAGAATTGAACCTTGAGGGACTCCGCATGTCATGGATGTCCACTCAGACTTATGGTCACCGATACTCACATAATAACCTCTCCCTTCTAAGTATGACCTGAACCATTTAAGGACCAACCAGAAAGCCCAACGCAGTTTTCCAACCTGTCAAGAAGGATGTTGTGATTGACAATGTCAAATGCAGCACTGAGATCGAGAAGAACCAGCACTGATAATTTACCTGAATCTGTGTTTAGGCGAATATCATTTAATATCTTTATGAGCGCTGTCTCTGTGCTGTGATGCGGTCGGAAACCAGATTGAAAGTTGTCAAAGTATCCATTCAAGCTTAAGAACTTGTTCAGCTGATTGAAAACAACTTTTTCAATGATCTTGCCTATGAAAGGAAGATTTGAGATTGGTCTGTAGTTGCTCAATATGGTGTTATCCAGATTGCTCTTTTTCAGGAGGGGCTTGACAACTGCAGTTTTCAGGGATTTTGGAAAAGTCCCAGAGAGAAGTGAGGCATTTACCACTTCTAGGAGATCTGCTTCTAAACAGTTAAACACGCTTTGAAAAAGATGTGGGAAGTGTGTCAAGGGCGCAGGTTGATGTTTTAAGGTGCTGTACTGTTTCTTCCAAAATTTTACCATCGATTGCTTCGAAAACAGACATAATAGCTACTTTCTGAGGTTGTGATCTGATCTGTTTTACCCCAGTGCAGCTCAAGGATGTGCTGATCGCCTTTCTGATATTATTAATTTTCTCAGAGAAGAAGGAAGCAAACTCACAGCATTTGCTGTCTGAGAGCATTTCACTGGGAATCTGACTTGGGGGGTTTGTTTGTTTCTCTACAGTAGCAAAAAGAGTGCGGGTGTTGTTTAAGTTTCTGTTTATAATATTTGAGAAGAAGGTCTGCCTAGCTTTGCCTAGTTCCACGTTGAAAGCATGAAGGATATCTTTATATAGTGTATTTCAAGTTTTGTCTTTCGCCACATGCGCTCAGCTTTTCTGCATTGTCTTTTCATATTTTGCACTGCTGTTGAGTTTCTCCAAGGTGCTTTTTGTCTGCCACTCTTCTTCCTGACTTTTACTTTATCAATAACATTCTGTACTTTTGAGTTAAAAGAATCAAGGAGAAAATCAACTGAGTCTGCAGATATGCTTGGTGTTAAAGATATAGCCTTCATAAACAGTGCACTAGTATTCTAATTTAAGCATCGCTTTTTGACAGAGATAGATCTAGCTTTAACAGTCGGAGAGATCAATATATCAAAGAAAATACAGAAATGATCAGATAGTGCTACATCCTTAATGACAATGGATAAAATGTTTAGACCCTTACTGATAATTAAATCTAGAGTGTGTCCACGATTGTGTGTGGGTCCATGTACATGCTGAGTCAGATCAAAAGTATTCAAAACTGTTAGGATTTCTTTTGCCATATTGGATTCTGCATTTTCTATGTGGATGTTAAAATCCCCAGTAATAGCAAAACAGTCAAACTCTGAGGAAATTGCTGATAACAGTTCTGTAAAGTCCTCCACAAAGGCTGGAGAGTATTTTGGAGGCCTGTAAATAACTATAAGTAGAATGCGAGGAGCACCTTTTAACACAATACCCAAGTATTCGAAAGACAAGTAATCACCAAATGACACTTGCTTGCATTGATAGACATCTTTAAATAGAGCAGCTACACCTCCACCTCTCCTAACAGCTCTGCAGACACTCATAAAAGTAAAGTTAGGAGGGGCTGTTTCATTCAGGATTGTTGCACTGCAGCTGTCTTCAAGCCATGTTTCATTTAGAAGCATAATATCTAGATTGTTGTGGTTATTAAGTCATTGACTAGAAAATGATTTATTTTTAAGTGAGGGATGTTTAAAAGTGCTAACTTAACAGTCTTGCTTTCTGTCTCTACAGTAATCTTAGTTTGACGTGTAATAGGTAGCAGATTAAATGGGTTGCCAAACGATTTGAGAAGGCCTTAGGCTTTCTATCACATAA
>JAOTNS010002139.1:0-19684 GCA_028476615.1 Culter alburnus | reverse complement strand
ATTGCAAGATCTATATCTCTGCATCGAACATCTACAGACATGGGGGTTGGCTGTTTTGACTCATGCTAGCAATCTGTACTTCCACATGCTACCATGCTAGTGAATAGCTACATGCTAATTTGATTAGCTAAGTGCTAAAGTAGGCTAAGAACATGCTAATAACTCTATAAAAACTCCATAGTATCCATCTGTGACAACTACCAATCTATCTATCTATCTATCTAATAAACTTAAACTTTCAAACTTCAAACTTTTAAAACTCTTCAAATTTCTGGCTATGCTTTTTCAAGCCAACTTAAAGTTTGTCCTCAAACTTTTTATCTAGTTACTTATTGTAATCATTCTCAAACAGGAAACATACTGTGAGTTATAGTACTGCAAGTCAGAATAGCACTGATGAAGTCAGTATTGACTTTGTCATCTTGATGTGTGCTGCTCATTACAGATGTCAATGCAATAATATGGATGATGGTTATTTAAAAATAGCTTACATCAGAGCAGTGTACAAACAATATTACATCAAGTCATGTGTGTGTGTGTGGTGTGTGTGATAACACATTGATAATAAACTGGATTCATTTTAACAAGACCAGCTATTGGACTTAAAATTGTCTTAATATACTGTATCATGAAAATGAATCAAAGTGTTTTATCAATTGCCTCACACAGTTTCAGTCTGCTAAAACAATCAGAAGAACGACAGAGGTGATCTATTGTCATTTCCTAGGTGCTCTTTAAGGAATGACTGTATCTTCTCACTGAAAAGATTGATATGGTAATCTCTGGTGTGTGCTTGTGAAAGGGGGTCCGGGTTTCTTCTGGAGCAGATGTCCTTCACTCCCCAGCTTAAGACACCAACCTATCAAAGATTTTACAGATATTAAAAAAAAAGTTCTATTTCTCATCTTCTTTTAAATTAATCCTTAAATTTACCCTGTAACACACTTTGGGCAAATTCCAATTGAAGTGAACATCCCTATGGTTTTTATATGTGTGTGTCTGTGTGAGAGTTTCCTCTCTGCTCTTCAACTTGCCATCTTTCCTTTGGACCCTGCAACTAGTCACGTAACAACAACAGTTCAACAACTATTAACTTATTTAAATTATTCTGTTTATACATTAACTCAGACTCTCCTGCCAATTATCTTTCAAATGAAATGCAAGAACTGGGTCAGATGACCATAAATGGTAAAATTACTTCCTTGAAGAGAGCACGGCATGTTCCTATTTGCTAACTTGTTGAAGAGCCCTTCATGAAGGAGTTCACTAGGTCACGCCTCTATTAATGTTGCCCACTCCCTGAAGAGCCATTTTAAATGAGCCACATGACTAATACTGTTTACAAAAGGAAATGGAAATCTCACCTGAATCAGTCGATCTTTTTTATTCACATAAGTGGCCCCTCCTGCTTCACCTATTGCAAAATGACATGTAGACAAAACAATATAAGAATTATATAAATTAATTTCAGATCTCTAATGAATAAAGGGTTATCAACAAATGTTATGACCTAAATGGTAGATTAGAGCCAAATATAAGCTGCTGTCACAATGGCAAAAATCAAACATACCTTTGCAGGCAACATCATCTGTTTTTGGTTCAGTACCACCACTGCACAGAAAATTGTCTGTAACTACATCCTTTGCGTTTGTCACGTTGATTCCTGCTGCTTTTTTTGCATCTTCAACACAAGCATCCCGCTAAAGAATAAGTACACCAAGAAGTTTTCTTAGATTGTTGTGGATGAATTTTTTTTATATCGATAAGAGATTTTTCTATTGTTTTGTGTTGCATGTTGCACATAATTAATGTTAAATGGCTGAATGAAATTCAAGTGCTAGCATATGATTGTGCAGTATATGAACTTTGTGACATTTTAAAGGTCCGTAAAATCAAAAGTTTTGTTGCTTTTAGTTTTTCATACTCTTGTAAACCTTGACAAAATTAGCTTTTAGAAAATCTATTATGTATATTTAAAATGTACAGCTTCTCTCTTCTAGATATACAATCTTAGAAAACTGATGACTCATAATTCACTGAGAATTTGTTGTTTTTAAATGTAAACCACATCAGATTAGAAATAAAAATAAAATCATTACATATTTTCCACGCTTGATTGTGATGTTTCTTATTTTTCGTGGTACATCAGTATTGGGGTCCATTTGAGACGTAAAAGAAGCTTCCACAAGTTCGCTGTTCATTAGTAATTCCTCTGTAACAAATGCATGGAGAAAAATGTATGACATTTTATGTTTGGTTTCATTGTATAAGCAGTGTCACATGTTTAATACATCTACATTTAATTATTAATGTGTCAAACATTTTGATATGGTTCTGCATGCAGCATGTCTGGCAGATATCTTATCTGGTACTTTACCATGTTTTTTACACGTCCCGTCACTGTCTGAAAGTTTCAGAGCTCCATTGGTTCTCTGGTGCAGGGGACACAGATTGGTGTACAGAGATACACATGATGTTCTTAATTAATTCAGCTTTTTATTATTATTCTTAATAAGGTAACATCAAGTTACATACTCACCGTAGAGCAACACTCATCGTAACAGCTTCTTTCAGCTTTATAAGAGCTACATCAAATTCATAATATTCCTTTATTCCCATATGCTGTTTTGCTGTGATGTCATAGTCAGGATGAAGAATGTATTTTTCCACTTTTACAGCTGCAAAAGGATAAGTAAACACCATTGATAAGATTTATGCTGTAACACATTTTTCTTCATTAATCGGTCTGACAATATGGATGTATCGTTCAGGACACAACATTACCCAGGCCTTTTTCCAGAGTAACTGATATCCTATCAGGTGTGTCTCCCTCTTTAAAGCATTGAGCTGCTGTCAAGATGTAACTTGAGGTAACTAATGACCCCATGCAGTTTGAACGCTACATGAAGAGCAGAGAAGAAAGATGTTGTCATGCTTCATCTCTTTAGCCATATAACATCTATCTATCTATCTATCATCATCATAATAATGATAATAATAATAATATATATATAATAATACATATGATGAAAAAGGTTATGCTCACAGCAACATTGATCTGTGCCAACCAGGGATATGCACGCCGTTTATTTTCATCATCATAGTCTTGATGAATCCCACACAATCCTACACTGGTGCTCTCATCTGTGTAAGGAAGCAGGTACATAAGAACAATCACTCATTACATGATAAGAACTAGAGGTTCCTTAAGTCAGTTTATTCTGTCAACATTCATTCACCTGAAGAAAATCTCATTCACAAAATCTCATTGTCCATCCCACATTTTCAAACTAATGCATTTTCTCACACACACACACACACACACACACACACACACACACACACACACACACACACAACAGAATTATTGACATTTTCCATCAATGGAGTCAAGCCTGCTATGACACATCTAAATGCATCGTGTTTGAATTGAACAGGAAGGAAATTTAAATCTATAAATCAATAAATATTATATCTCTAAAAAATGTATATCTATTAAATCTATAAATTATAGCTACAATACCAATCATGCTGTCAAACGTCTTCTGCACCTCGTCTAAGTCTGGAAGCTTAAAGAAATGTTTTTCTTGGTCCCTCTGTGACACCATGCCATTTATGTCATCCTTATATACATCTCCAACTCCAAATACATAAAGATCTGGAAAGAGAGGACACATTCATATCAATATCAAAAGTCTTCTAAATCAATATGTGCAATCCCTGATGATACTGCTTGTAAAATGAGACAATTTTGAAAAATACTACTTGTCCTAAATATTTGATTTAATAATTATGATTAATAAAATTCATTGCTCACCAAGTTTCTTCTCTCGCTTTGGATCATTTTTGGTGACGAGATGTTTGATCTGGTTCACTTTAGGTATGGGATTCCCCCCCATGTTTGCTTGACCTATGAAGCAAGATGAGATCAGTTGCAGTGAATATTTGCTTCAAAGTTGATCTCTAATTTATGGCTAAATACCTTTTGGGTGTTCATGTTTTATGGAGACTTTCCATAGACATAATGATTTTTATACTGTAGAAAGTGTATATCCCATCCCTTTGGGTTAGTTCACCCAAAAATGAAAAATTCTGTCATTAATTACTCACCCTCATGTCGTTCCACACCTATAAGACTTTTGTTCATGTTTGGAACACAAAGTAAGATCTTTTTTTAATCTGAGAGCTTTCTTTACTCTCCATAGACAGCTACGCAACTGAAACTTTGATGCTTTAAAAAGTTCATAAAGAGATTGTAAAACTAATCCATATGATTTCAGCAGTTCAGTCCAAATTTTCTGAAGAGACATGATCACTTTATATGGTGAACAGATTGAATTTAGGCTTTGATTCACATTAAACATTCATTAACTCACACATCAGTTATGGTAAATAGAAGCTCAAGCATGTTCACTCAATGTGTAAAAACCAATGAGGTTCATTCTTGTGCGTTACACAGCATGTTTGAGCATCAAGCAGGTTCGGTAGAGTTTCTGATTATGTTCCCTGATTAATGTTTATATGTGTATAATAGCCTAAATTCAGTCTGTTCATCATATAAAACAGTCGAGTCTCTTCAGAAAATTTGGACTAAACCACTCTGTTCATATGGATTAGTTTTACGATCTCTTTATTAACTTTTTGAAGCATCAAAGTGGTAGTTGCATAGCTGTCTAAAGCTCTCAGATTTCATCAAAAAGATCTTCATTTGTGTTCAGAAAATGAACGAAAATCTTATGGTTTAGAACGACATGAGAGTGAGTAATTAATGACAGAATTTTTGGGTGAACTAACCCTCTAACTCTAACCCTACCCCTAAACACAACCAGCACAGAAAAATTTCTGCATTTTTAGATTTTCAAAAAACATAATTTAGTGTAATTTAGGCTCTTTTCTTTCTCATGGGGACCAAAAAAACAAGATCAAAAATTACTTGTAGGTATATAATATTAAAAACTATGAATGTAAATACCATCAGTGAACATAATGATGACATGTTGGGTCTCAAGGAAGCCCTTTGGATCGGTGAGCTCCTCTATTTTCATGCTGTCTAAAATGGTTGAATAGACTTTGGCGATATTGGTACCTGTTCGATCACCTCTATCTGTTACAAAAACACCATACACAAAATTACAATCAGCAAGTTAATGTTAAACATTTTCTGATTCCAAAAACAAGTGACTATATTAATCTAAATCAGTCTAAATTAGAACATGATTTGGGATTTTTTTTTTTTTTTAAAGTATATGATTTGTTTGATTTTTACTCTATATTGGACAGAAATGTACAAATATATTTTCCTTTACGGGTACAACAGCTTGTCACTTGGGTAAAACTCCCAAAAGCAACATCATTATACATTGTTTTAGTGTGTCTATTAGTATCTTAAGGGTATATATCAGTACCTAAAGGGTGCCTATTAGAACTTTTTGAGAATATTGCCCCTGTAACAAGTTGCTGTACCCCTAAATGTACAATTATGACATGGTACATTTTTCTGTAATAATCATCTCTAAATCTGACTGTATCAATATATACAATAAGACTCATACTTACCGTCATATGTAAAACTGTCCAGATTTTCAAAAACCTGCGTTAGGTTTCTTGCATCTTTATTTTTTTTAAAGTCCCTCATAGAGATTATCCGTGTAACATCCATAGCAAACACCAGGATCTCATAGTTTGGGGAGACCTGGTGATAACTAATCTTTTGGGAAAGAACATTAAGAATTCTGAGTTGAAAGCAACATCTGTCTGTTATCCAATTAAAATGCAATTAAAATGGATTTAAATGTAAGCATTACTGATAGCATGAACAACAAAATAGCAAGATGTTAACGATAGCATGAATACATACTGAGTTCACATGAAACGACATATGCATTTTACTTTTATAATGTGAAACAGGATTTTCATTAAAGTTTTAGTTCACCCAAAAATTAAATTTCTGTCATTAAGTACTCACCGTAATGTTGTCCCAAAACCGTAAGACCTTCGTTCATCTTCGGAACACAAATTAAGATATTTTTGATGAAATCCGAAGGGGTTTCTGAACCACACATAGGCAGCAATGTCATTGCACCTTTTGAGATCCAGAAAGGTAGTAAAGACATTGTTAAAATAGTTAACGTTACTACAGTGGTTCAACTTTAATGTTATGAAGCGACAAGAATACTTTTGTGTGCAAAAAGAAAATAATGACTTTATTTAACAATTTGAACTGTTGTTATACGCAGTTGATGTAGTGAATGCAGTGTAGGCTCCCATGTTCTACGTCAGAACGGTGACTCGTTATTGGACAGCTCTTGCGTCAGCATCAGCCAAATACTGAGTTCGGACTGAAACACGGAAGCCTACACAGCGTTCGCTACTTCAAATGCATATGACAACAGTTCAAAACTGTTAAATAAAGTCGTTATTTTTGTTTAGTTTTTGCGCACAAAAGTATTCTCGTCCCTACATAACATTAAGGTTGAACCACTGTAGTCACATTGACTATTTTAACAATGTCTTTACTACCTTTCTGGATCTCAAAAGGTTCAGTAACGTTGCTGCCTATGTGTGGTTCAGAAACCCCTTTGGATTTCATCAAAAATATCTTTTTTTGGGGGGGGGGGGTAATTTTTTTACATTTTGAGAATACAATACACAAAGCACACACACCCATCTTCGTTAATCTAATTTTGACTGTTAAAGTTTTTTTTAATTTGACACAATTTACTACACCTGCTCAAAAGCATTTTTTTAATTCATGATTAGTCTTGCATTGCATAATGTGTTCTTATACAAACTGACAACCACAAGTGAATTGCATTCATATATTTATATGGACTAAAATTTTTTGTTTGCAATTTCAAGAAGGCTATATTTACATACAACTAACCTGACAGTTGAGTCGTTTATACAGGTTTTGTAATGAAAACTAGTCTACAATTAAGAAACCCTTACAAAATAGTAAACATTGAGTTTACATGTGATTCATTTAAAATACTTAATTTATTATTCCAATATCCAAATATGATAGCCTACTAAATCCCACAGAAAAAAAGGTTTCTATTTGTAGCGTGCTGTCTTTGAATTATAAACAAGACAAACATTCGCTGAATAAAGGTTAGCCAATACAAACATATTTATAGAAAATAGTTGACAACGAATAGAAAGGACCAATAAGAGCAAACAAATTGAGTATTCAAGAATATCAAGAAGTTAGTCATATAACGAGGGGTTGTGTTAACTAAAGCGTCCGTCATTTAACAAATCTTAAAAACACGGTGGATAATTAAAAATCTTTTCTGACAAAAAAAAAATAACACAAGCAAGAACAAATTTTAAACCAAACACGGCTATTTTCATTTTACCTCTCTGTGTGCGCGCGCGCGCGCGTTTGTGTTTATGAGAGAGAGGGCTCGCGCAGCATTGAGACAACGGTCAATTTAAATGCATAAGTAACTAATGTGCTAGTTTTCATACAAAATAAGTAGGCTATGTAACATAATTAGTTACTTTAGTTAGTATTGACACAATAACGCAACACATGTAGACTATACGTTTCTGAACACTGAGAATAAATAAATAAACGCCTGTTTCACCAGACTCGCGCTTGTCAGTCAGTCACACATCACAACATTTTCATAATCAGCGATTTCAATTTTATTTAGATTTGTTGTTCAACATTACTTGTGCATTTTATACCCGTTTACCTTAAGGAGTTAACAGTGCGTGAGTGTGCTGTCCTCGCTTGAGAATTCAATCACTGAGACGGCGGGAGTGGAAGGAGGGATTGAGCGGGATTTTGTGTTGCTGTCGATTTGCAGTGTCTTTTTATTGATAGGCTGTACGCATTTGTCAATCATCCCCGCTTGCTATTTGGGGAAATGAACCCAGCGCTGATTGGTCTAACTCTTTTGCTGGATTTGAGTACTAGGCGTGCACAGAGGAGTCACCGGGTTTTTGCGTAGTATAGAGTGACAAATCGTACCAGCGTACTTTGAGGTCAAAATGCGTACCTGGTACGCAAAATGCGTACATGTTGGCAGGTCTGGGGAACGCGATCTTTTAAAGATTAATCATGCAGGTTTGGGCACGTCTCTTTCTCTCTCTCTATTGAAATCTTGCGTATATGAGTAGCGCCGCGCGAGGGCTTTTCAGTGCATTCATTGCTATAATATTCATGATGTGAGACGTCTCTATGAAAGGATACGCTCCCCGCACTTCGACCACCCATCACACCAGAACCGTTTTCGGAACCGAAACTTAGAAATCTTGCACGGTTCCGGTTCTTTTCAAAAAACACTACCGGTTCCGGATGAGAACCGGTTCTCGGTTCCCAACCCTAATGATGACTGACCCTGCGTTCCATTCGGAAGGGCTCATCCCTATGCCCTAATCCCTTCAAAGTGCTTACCCTCCGGAGTGAGAGCTTCGAAGGGATGAAGGGTGTAGGGGTCAAAAAAAACTCTTCTTTTGGAACGCACTTCTGCGTCATCTTAACGAGACAATCAAAGAGGAGTAGATTGTGCAAGCTGCGCTATTTGTTTAGCGTTAGTTTATTTATTTTAGGTTTATCGCATGTAGGCTATATTGTGTCTATGTAATTTAAACATTTGAATGGACTGATAAAGGGAGCTGTAAAGTATTTTTGTTGAAGTACAATGTCGTTTTGACCATAATAATGTACCAAATCTAACTCGTATAAATATTACAGTAGTATAGAAAAATACTATATATACATTTATAGGTAAAATCGAACTCCTATAACCTCCATACCCATTCTGTGACGTCAAAGAACTTCCCTGTGCAAAGGATCATGGGGGCCCGAAGTGTCCATCAGTTGTACCCTTCGAAATCCTTCATTCCGAAGGGCCCTTTGAAGTGGCCAGTTTTGAGCACTTCGGTTTGGAACGACCCTTCAACATGGCGGCCATGATTATTTTCACTCCGAAGTGCCCTTCGGAGGGCGATATATCCCGTTTGGAACGCACCGTGACTAAACAGTCTTTGTATCGTTTAAAACTAGTTGCGGCTGTCTCATAACTCCCTCCGGGCCAGTGTTGCCATCTTGTGGAACAACTGATTAGTGCAAAACAAATTCAATACATATGTGCAACCTACATGCACTGGACAAAATCAACAAAAATCGGGCAGCATGCATACTATTCTACAAGTAATATGAAGAATACCAATTTATTTCAGGAAAATAAAATATTTGCCATATGCAATTCATATGTTTGTTTATTCTTCTGTTACATCATATTGATATTCATACTGGCATTAAATGCCACAGTTTAATGGGTAAATTAATTTATCACGGAGATAAATTCAACACACACATGTGCGTATTGAATTAAGTAATCTGTATCTGATAAGTAATGTAAAGACTCAGAAAACTGATTAAATTAAACTGTCAAGTTGAGGGTTCCTCCTAGTGATGGGAGAAAACGATTCACTGTTTTGCTCTAAACATCACACACACGCTAGTGACGCCTGCTGGTCAGAAAGGTGTAAATGAAAAACATTTTATTAACCAATGGCAACCAATTTCATAAATTATCTAATACCATTATATATGAAGTGTCAGTATTACATGTTATTTTATTAGATCGTTTGTTTTATGAAGGTCTCCAGCATCATCAGAGCACAGATTTTATCTGAAATCCAGGCCACTGGCTCCAAAGGCAGACCCAACCCCAACCTATTAACTTTAAGTAATTTGTGACGCATAGGAGCAGCAACCAAATCAAGTCAAATCACCTTTATAGCGCTTTTTACAGGTTGCGTCGGGTCAGCTTTACAGTGATAGCGGGAAAATAATTTTAGCTGCACAGCAGCTCTAGAAGAAAATGGTGTCATTGTCCAGTTTAAGTAAGTTTTGATTCATTCTGTTGTAAAAACCATTAGTTATTCACTTAGTTCATTTATCTATACAACAGCTCTGGAGGAAACAGTGATGTCATCGTCTAGCTCAGTTTGCAAACAATGGTGTCGATGCAGACAGATCAAAAACGTTGAATATCAAGTGTCCCACACTAAGCAAGCCAGAGGCGACAGCGGCAAGGAACCACAGCTGCCCCAAAAGGCCTCTTCCAGCACCAGATTCAAACACCCTGGGTGCTGGTCATCAGTAGCTTTTAAGGACTATATCTAATCCAATCGCTTGCATATTAAAGAAGATCAATGAACTTTACCAGCCAAATTCTTCAGCTTCAGCTTGTTTTCTCGCTCAATTCTACAAGCTCACCACATATGCCTCAATTAACATCATCAATCCACTAAAATAGTGAAAATATTGTACCTCACTGCTGCAGCAGTGTCTTCCCACCCGCTCCCGCAGGAGCCTACTCTGTTCTTACACCGCAGTAGCAGTGTTGTCTCCTCCTCTCCCGCAGGAGCCTATTCCAAGCCTCACTGCACAAGGAAAAATCGATAAGATATTTCTGGTTGTGTCCAACTTCCTAGACAATCTAAACTAATCTAAATGCTAGTTGCTATCTTTCCTCCGCCACTTGCCCTTGCATCTCCCTTGCATTTTTTGATCCACACGCTAGAAGATGGGAGGCTGTCACCCCATCTTGGCATCCCACCAGATCATTTTTCCAGTCTTTTGTTTTGCATGGCTCAATGTGCCCATGTGCAACAGTTAACTACCGGCGAGGCTTACCCGTCTGGCGCTGTCTTGAACTCCTGTTGAATGCTGCGAGAGTTGTCCCGCCCAGGTGCTTTAAATGTTGTTCACCGCCTCTGTCGCCTGGTAGCCCAATTGTGCATCGCCATAAGCTAACTCATCAGAGGCAGGCATCTCGGTGCAAAATTTTTCTAGTTACTCTTTCCACATCGGAGCAGCTACATCAGGACCAACCAGTTCAACATCAAAAACAGTCCAGCGAGGCTTACCTGTCCAATGTCACAAGTATCGATCTCAATCTTTACCCATCGGTTACTGTGAGTGCCTGCTAGTCATGCATCTACATTTTCTCCTTCCCCCGTCTAATGACTATTGATCTCCCAGTGGACGCAGCAACTGCCCTCCTTATTGGGCATCCATGTCTTTCTTTTTCCATCCAGCGAGGCTTACACATCCGACGCCATAAGCATTGGTCTTCCTGAGCATTGGTCTCCCGCCGGACACCATAAGAGCCTCCCGGTCAGTGCTTATCTTTCCTTGTCCAGCAAGGCTTACCCGTCCGATGCCACAAGCATTAGTGTTTCCCTAGAGCATTGGTCTCCCACGAGACCCTCTCAGTCAGCACTTATCTTTCCTCATCCGGCGTGGCTTGCCCGTCTGATGCCATGAGCATTGGTCTCCCATCAGATGCTGTTAGACCTCTCCTGGCTGGCCGTTACAATTCCTTTCACCCTGCCATCGACCAGTAGGACCCACTCACCCGTCGCCGGGAGCCGCTCCTGTCAGAAGGTGAGTGGGTCCCTTCGGTTGGTCGTTTCTGAATCACGCCGCCCCTCGTCTTTCGGTCGGTAGGGCTCACCCATTCGACACTGTGAGCACTGGTCTCCCATCAGATGCTGCGAGAGCTCTCCCGTTTGATCATTCCAAATTCAGCATCTCCTTGTTTGTCGGCCAGTAGGGCCTGTCCGGCCAGCGCTGTGAGCTGCTCCCGCCGCAGGCAACATGGGTTCTCCTGGTCAAGCGACCAGGCTTCTTCTTAACACGTCAGCTTGCTAATTCTTGCGGTCTTTAGTCTGGCGGCTGTCCTTTGCTCTTTTTGCTTTTTGGGGGAGTACTCTGCGTTCAGGCCAATATTCCGAGCTCGGAGCCCTCCCCCTGGACAGCAGGCCAAATACGCATAACTTTTATCCTATTGAATTATATGTACATGTGAACTCGTGAATCATCAAAAAAGATCTTCGTTTGTGTTCCAAAGATGAACAGAAGTCTTACAGGTGTGGAACGACATGAGGGCAAGTAATTAATGAAAGAATTGTCATTTTGGGTGAACTAACCCTTTATGGCTCATATTGGAGGCTTTCGACAAAAATGTGGAGGTTGAAAGTCAAGTTCACTATTGAAAGCATCACAATGGTAATGCTTATTTTGAAATATCTGTATTTTCACTGATGAATTTTTCCAGAACCTTTAACATCAAAATTAATAGCAATTAAATTACTGCTTCAACTTCACTACAGAAACCTCTGGGGGACATACCTTCTTTATAAGCATTTTAGTGGTTTGTTTTGCCTTGTTAAAATCCTCCTCATCGATGCTATCAGATGCATCCACAGCAATGTAGATATCAAGTCTTCCACCCTGATCCAAAGTTATTTTCTTCCCATGCTGATCTGAAGACAGAAAGAACAAGGCATTCACGTTTAAATTTGTTGATATGATTGTTTTCTTTTTCTGAGCATGCCAATTATTAATGACAATGAAAAATGTGTGCATATAATGTATATATATGATTAAGGCTTAAAGTCACACAAAGGTACCTTCTTCTTCTTCTTCAAACTGTTGAGAAACTGCTAGATTTGACTTTAGAGCACTGCTGAAAGCTTCTGACGCTTCCTCTGGGGTGTCGTATGTGAAATCCGCTGTACAGTATTTGCATCACGACATTATAGGTGCATTATCCAGAAAAGCCACATTTCAAAAGCAAAATCTATTATTTTTGAGAACACAAGTCCATACAAGGCACATCATTTTGGAACTTCAATGTAGCTCTTTGAAGACTCACCGTAACATTGTGGCTCTGTCCCTGACCACTGTCCACCATGCTGACATACTCGCTCTTTGGAACCAATCAAGGTCAATGAACTGTCACAGCGGTACTTGACTTTGTCATTAATATTAAACATGTGGCCTGTTCGACTGCTACCAGGGGGAACGCCAGGATCAGGACAGTGATCAGCTGTGAGAAAGTAACAAAGAGACAAATGGAAGTGAAGATTTGTAGACCTAGGCAGATGCATGAAGAAAAATTTCTGCTAAAACTGTGTTGAACTCAAATCAGATAAAAACACAACAGAATACACATCAGTACAAAGTTTTTTAAGCTAAACCCAAGGACACTGGTATATGGATTTAACTTGCAGGAGATATTATACCAGGAACTAAATTTGCATTTTTATATCCAATTAGTTGAACTTGATTAGTTAAACTGCTTAAAATAATGTTAATTACTCACAGTCATGTCCACAAATTGGTGTGCTTCCACTCCACTTCCCGTTAGGTTTGCAAACACGGACCGCAGAGCCACGGAACTTATAATCAGAATGACACGAGTAGGTGGTTGTGTCATTTACATAGTACCTCTCTTTATATGGGGTCACCTGTCCATTCTTCAAAACACGAGGATTGGGACATGTGACCTCTAGAATAAAAGCATAAGGACATTCTCTAGAAGAGATGTTTTGAAGCAGCCTCAGATTTAAAAAAAAAGACGTAACTCTGCTTCAAAATAAATAAGTCCAGGATTTATTCATGATATAATGACACACATGATAATGTCTTGTTTCTTACTTTTGCACTGGGGTTTTTTGGGTGCTGGTCTTTGGGGTCCAGAGTCCATATTGACAACGACGTGATTGAACCGATGGGTAATATCCATCCGGACAGATGTATCTTAGAAAACTCTTGTCTGACAAGCCATTAGAAAGAACAAAGCTCCCTCCAGTAATGTCTAAATTCTCCTCGGGACATGATCCATATCTTTTGGACATGGAGGATGAAGCACCTATAGTAGAAACAATCAGATCATTGAAGGAGGTCACAACAAAATTTGACACAACAAAACAGGATTTGACGACAAAAATTACTTTTGCTGCGGTTTCATTTTGCAGAAAAAAATATGTAATTGATCACTTGACAGCTATACATATAAAATACATACATATACACACACTGCAGGTCAAACGTTTGGAAACATTAAGGTTTTTTAATGTTTTTAAAAGCAGTCTCTTAATCTTACCAAGGCTGCATTTATTTGATCAAAAATACAGCAAAAACAGTAATACTGTGAAATATTATTACAATTTAAATTAGCTGGTTTCTGTTGTAATATATTGTAAAATGTAATTTACTCCTGTGATGACAAAGTGAATTTTCAACAGTCATTACTTCAGACTTCAGTGTCACATGATCCTTCAGAAATCATTCTAGAGATTTCTTTTATTGTCAATGTTGAAAACAGGTTTAGCTGCTTATTTGTTTATTTTTTCTTGTGGAAAACATGATACACTGAACATGATGCCAGTGAACGTTCTATTCATCGAAGAATCATTACAAAAATCAGTTTCCACAAAAATATTAAGCAATGCAACTGTTCAACATTAATAATAAGAAGAAATGTTTGTTTAGCACCAAATCAGCATATTAGAATGATTTCCGAAGACTGGAGTAATGATGCTGAAAATTCAGCTTTGCCATCACAGGAATAAATTACATTTTAAAATATATTTCAACAGAAACCGGTTAATTTAAATTGTAATAATTGTTCACAGAATTAGTGTTTTTACTGTATTTTTGATCAAATAAATGCAGCCTTGGTGAAATTAAACCTTTTAAAAGTAAGTCTTTAAAAGTACTTTCATTTTAATATATTCCTTTCATGCTGAAAAACGTTTTGTCTCTAAAGTCAGAAATGTATTTATCTTGATTAAGCAAAAAGACTTGCCTGCAACAAGAGGACATATCATTGCAAGCATTAACCAGTTCAACTGCTTGCACTCCATGCTGTTTACTCCAATTCTTCAGATGAGATTAAAAAACACTGAAGCAAATGGACTGAGGGACATCTTTATAGTGGGTTCAGCTAGTGGATTTTATTTACATTCAGTGGTCAATATTTAACCTTATTTCAAATAAAGAGAATCAATTTCCTAGCACACAGAACAAATTAATCATTATACACTACCAGTCAAAAGTTTTTGAACAGTAAGATTTTTTAATGTTTTTAAAAGATTCTCTTCTGCTCACCAAGGCTTCATTATTTGATCCAAAATGGGTTGTTTGCACATGACGCCACTGCTGTATAGGGATGGGTGATACCACTTATTTTGTTTTCGATACAATACAGATACTTTCAAGGCCTATATTGTTGATGTTGATGTTGATATCGATACCGATACGATACCTCTAATATGAACTTATAGATTTTAACATTTATTCAATTTATGAATTACTAAGAGTAAAATGGGTTAGGATACTTAACATTTTCATAAGGGACTGCCAGTGACAGGCTGTTGCACCCATAAAATGAAACATTTGTATTCTGACAGAACATCAATATGAACTTTTAGCGTTCAATTTAAAATAAAATGTGATTGCACAAACTAAGTAGGCTACTATTTCATTTTGTTTATTGTGAAATAACTAATAATAATAATATTTTTCTGTCTTCTGTTAAAGGTACAATTTGTGATATTTTTTTCCGCTAGGTCGCTAGAAGCCTATTCAAAACAAAGGCGTAGTTTGATGACGCCAAGTTTTAGAGCGGAAACTTGGGACATGTGGTCTCCATCTCAACGGACGGTGCAAAAAGAATAGGGATTGGAGTCTGGAAGAACTCATGTTCGTGGATGCGATTATTAACGTTACTGTAGTATGAAGCAGAGCAGGACCGAGTGTTGCGGGAGCTGAACGAGGAGCTGGAGCGATTGATCAACACACGCCTCACGAGCAGCGGGACTTTTATTATGACACAGTCGCCGGCGCCGCTTCCGCTTTTCCGGTCATGAGTTTACGGGAGCTGTCCTTGTCGACAGAACCAGCGGCAGATGGTAAACAGTAATTATGTTCCATAAATAAGTAACACAATCCACCATAAAACGTGCAAGAAGTAAATAAGGAACTGCTTGAAGCAAGCTAGTGGTTTGCTGGACACTAGACACTACTTCCGCATTTGTCCACGGCACTGTTGTCATGTGGTTTCTACGTCAGTAAAGGCGGTAACAAGGGTAACTGACGTCATTGACAGGCGACTGCACTGCCCCGTGTCACTGTTTAGAATGGGAATTTTCTCATGATTTACAAGTAGTTGAAAACATTAGAGATATTGTTAGTAATCAGCTGGACAAAATATATAACACTAGCCTAGTGGTTTTTGGATATTTTACTGCAAAAATTTTACATATTGTACCTTTAAGCATTGTTGTGGGCTGCGTTTTCCAACAGCATCAATGGTTTCTTAAAGCCTCGTTTACACTGCATGCGTGTGCGGCGCGTTACGGCTGCGACGCGGCTACCGGAGCTGATACACGGCCACTGAAGTCAATCTGTCTGCTTTTTGAAGATGCATAAAAACATTTATTTGTATCAACAGGTGCAGAAAACCCGGTGTTCTGTCGATTTGTCCTACCCTGTCAGATTTTCCCTATCTCCCGCTAAAACAGTGGGTAGTACAATTCGACAACGAAAAATGCTACTGTAAAGTTATGGTTTATTAACGTCAACACCTACCACAACCCTAAACATACCCTTACAGAAATGCAAATACAATAATTATGTGTTATATTTGCGGTTAGGGTTAGGGTTAGCCAACAATAAATTTTTTTTTTTATACCAATTGCGTTTTTATTGAAGTCTACACCTACCCCAACCCTTCCCTCACAGTAATGCAGATAAATGTTGTTTAGCATGAGAAAAAGGACGCGATATTAATGTGCGCATGCGCAGTAAACCCTGGTTGGAAAATCTGAATGGTAGGATAAAACGTCAGGACACCTGTTGAGAATTAAAATTTTAGAGCCAGGGGTTCTCTTTCAATTCTTCCATGTTTTAACATCACACATAAACAAAATAACCTTTCACATTCATTCATGTGCTGTAACTAAAAGAGATGATGGATCACTTCACGTGCTGCTGTGTCTTTGGCTCTAGTCACCAAACTGTGGGTCTATTTATTGTTTGAGCATTTTTACCAAATTTTTAAGCTGACACTTTGTTTTAAACTCAGTAACGTGCTTTGTTCCGCAATGCATTTACACTGTATGGCATGTGACTTGTCGGACATAGCAAAAGTAGGCTTTGTTTTTGTGAAAGGTAATTTGTGTACAACTTATTTGCAAATGAGGGGAAACTAAAGTGTTTAGCACCTGCAGGAAAACAGGGAATGATATATGAACATTTGCTGAAATTATTCTAAAAATTCAATAGTTCATTTTTTAAATGTAAACGAATTGCATTACAAGTTTTTAATTACGTAGAATAACTGGCTGTAAAAAGACAAAGTTCCTGACTGACAAAGTAGAAAATGCTTCGGTACATTTCATACAATTGATTTTTTACAGTTGTCTGCCATTTCCAACATTACCAATTGCTTATGTCATGTTGCTCAAAAAGTACTTGCAGCTGAAGGTATTACTTATAGCAAAGTTGGTTATTTTTGCTTGTCCAAAAATAAAATAAATGAAAAACTTGTCCAAGTTTTTCAGCATCAATATCTCATCAGAGTTATACCAGCTTTTTCAGTCTGCATATTTATATTACTCCATGGCCATTATTTACTTTTACCATTTAACCTTATTAAGTGTATGAATCTTTCTTAATGTCAATGTCTTATATTTGGTCAATGCATTTAATTGTAATATGACACTGTTGGGCTTTTACAAGTCAAATACTGGACTTTATATACATATATAAATTATATCAATTTTAACATCACAAATTGACGCATGAGTGAGTGGAATGAGTTCTTTAATACAAGATCCCAATTTTATTTTTGTGTACACAAGCACAGCTGGTGCTATGAATAAAGAATTTTATTCATCACTATAATGAGAAATACATGTACATCAGTTTAGTCCTTTTTCACAACGAATAACAAAGAAAACAAGAAAGAAGAAATAACAATATGTAATGGGGTGAGTAATCAAACTACATTACCCCAAATGTGGGTGCCTGTACAATGTCCTCCTTCATATAATCCCCAAAGTCGTCAAATACATGATGCATGGGCAGCCTTAAAACAATGCTACATGTATTTGCTTCGGGGAATATCTTGGCTGGCTCACTTTCCTCTTGATGCAGAAACACTATTGTCGGTTCAACGTTCAACAGGGAAACCCAGTCTAGGGATAGAAGTTGATCCAGAAGCAAATGCCAAAACCTGGCTTAGAGTAAGAGGTGATGAAACTCCCTCTGAGGAAAAATAACAATTAAAAAAACAATAAATCTTTTAGGTTTTCATAATTTTTTTAGATATGGATATTTTTCTTACAGAAACCCATAACTTCACTTCAGTAGGCATTTATTCCTGTAACAAATTTTGTTTATGAATGCTCAAATTATGATTAACAAATTGCATTTTTTGTTCTTTTGTGCAGTCCTAAGTACTCATAGAACACTCTGTTTCTATAGCAATTCAGAGCTTCTAATGGCAGCTGCAATGAGTCACAGGTGTAGATGTAATTAGTTACTCAGTTGAAATGGGAGAAACCAAAAGGACCATTACAGTGGGACTTATAATATGAACTAATACAAAGTATAATCACAATTTCACAAACATCAAAGAAAAAAAAAAGACAGAGAATAAAGAGAAAACAAATCATATGGTGGTCATTTTTTTTTTTTTGAAGTATGCGATTACAACCACACCTATAACCATGGAATTGGATGAAGCTAGAGTAAACGTTTTTTTGTTTAAAAGCAGAAGCTCTGGTGTTTATACTGAAATAATGTTAGTGCAGATATTCATACAAAAAAATATTGTGGGGGTCATGAAAATTTGATGAAAATCATCAAAAACACTGGTGGTGGCTGGCATCTTTTTAAAAACATTGGATGGGGAAAGAAAGAGCACCATAACGATTGCATAATGTTACCGACTGTAGAATGTGTATAATATAACCTACTGTATAATGTTACCTTCCACATCTTGGAGCCAGTCCCTCAGAAACAGACTATTCTGTTTTCCAGTGCTCGTCTGTTGGTGCCAACTGGAGACAGTTGTGGAATAAAAAGCTCAGCTAAATCTCTTGCCATAAGTGGCTTCTCCTGGAACATTAGCACTCCTCTAAAGAGATTGGGATGCTTTTCAACATGTTCCAGAAGCTGCAAACACTCCAGGCCTTCTTTGAATCTGGAAAAAAAAGGATTTAAAATGAACAAGCTATGGTCAAAGTTTTTCAGTTTAAGGGATCTTCAACATGTTGGACACACCTACCTAGTAGATATATTAAGCAAGCATAAAAAAATAAAAATAAAAAAAATCAAGTCTTATTTTTGTTACAGAATTCTTTCCAAAAATATCATATTAAATAATATTATATCACCTGCGTAGAAAATATTGATTTTTTGATTCTAATTTTTATAAGCTGATATGCATTACATTTTTACATTTAGCAGATTTTTATCCAAAGCGACTTACAGTGCATTCAGGCTATACATTTTTTTTAATCAGTATGTGTGTTCCTGGGAATTGACCCCCACAACCTTTTGCGCTGCTAACACAATGCTCTACCACTGAGCCACAGGAAAACTCTTGCACTTTTATGTCCCAAGAATAAATCTTTTAGTCTTTGCCATTTTCAGATTATGAATAAACAGAACATTATACAGTGCCTACCATCCAATAAATCGCAATAATCTTTGTGGTTTGTAATTTTGATATAAAACAAAGTCTCAGATTTCAAATTCTGTCAATTATATTATGGAATTAAAACAATAAATATCATTTTGGCACTTTTTTGTGGCATGGCAGATCAATGAATGTAATGCTCCAGCAGGGAGTGCACATCA
>JAOTNS010002138.1:9623-64090 GCA_028476615.1 Culter alburnus | reverse complement strand
ATCTAACAAGAAAAACAACATATAGAGGAAACAGTGTGGACTTGAGTTTGTGGTGAGGAAGAAGAAGGGCATGTGTGGTAAGGAAATTTAGTGTACTTATTTCTAAAAAAAAAAAAGAAATTAAAAAAACATTATTTGGCTAGTGAAAGAATAAGTTCAATTTGTCATCTGTGTGTGGTGTTCAGCTATAAATTGTGCTGTGTAAATTAGCCTTCATACACTTAGAAATTATAGATAGCCTAACTTTAAAAAACAAACAATAACCCATATAATAAAATTAATAATTGTATAATATTGAGAATTTAGCTACTTAATATACATTGTAAATAAGGCTACTTTACGCTAGCACAGTAGTCAGTAAGCAATTATATTTTATTTATGTATGTAGCCTAGGCTACATCTAAAGGTAAGTCTGCTTTAAAAAAAAAAAAAAAAAATATATATATATATATATAATTACACTTTGACATGTACAGAATGTGCGTGTTAAGAAACACGTTCAAATTTGTCGTCTTAACATGGTAAAACTGTGCGTCTTTACATGTACTAAAGTAACGCGACGACAACTGACGCCTTAACACGACCAGAATGTGCATGTCTACACACACAAAAGAAACACGTAAAAAATTGCCGCGTTAACGCGAACAAACAGTGCGTGTTGACACGGTCAAAAGTCACGCGTTTCGTTTAAAGACATTTGGCCCCGTTCGCGTTCCATAGTGTTGCGACGTAACCTTTCTCCGGTGTTAGTGTCACGCGTCTGTGATGCGACGTACCCTTTCTCCGGCGTTGGTCTTACGCGTCTGTGTTGCGACGTACCCCTTCTCACACGTAAAAAGTACACGACTGTTTCCTTTGGTTGGTAATCAATGGCACGAATCAACACTCATAGACAAGAGCAATCGAGTCCAAGAGCCTATACTCTCATACCGGCGTAATAATCAAGGAGCTTTGCTGCCGTATCATGAGTGCAACAGAGCAATGATATTATGCTATGCTAGAAGTGGCACCGACAGACACGGAGATCGGCTGAATGGATTCGAAAACGGTAAAACTCAACTGTGTAACTCTAGGGAAGTTGGAAAATGAGCCTATTTTCAAAATAGTGGATTGTTTCTTTAAATTCGGATTTCTGTGCGCACACAGAAACCTGCCTCTCAGATGCGTGAATGAGTGAATTAGGGTACAGGGGGTGATGAAGTACCTGAACTGGCTAGGGGTTTGTTCAGTGTAATGTTTGACTTCATGTTAGAAATATGGTAAAGTAAAAAAAAAAGTCAAGAAAACATCATGCCATCTGTGAGGAAGCTGAAAGGGTTAGTTCACACAAAATTTCTGTCATTAATACTCTCCCTCATGTCGTTCCACACCCGTAACACCTTTGTTCATCTTCAGAACACAAATTAAGATATTTTTGATGAAATCCGAGGGTATCTGATCCACGCATAGACAGCAATGTCATTGCACCTTTTGACGTCCATAAAGGTAGTTAAAAATGTGGTTAAAACAGTTCATTGGTTCAGCAATAATACATGAAAGACAAGAATACTTATTGTGCACAAAAACAAAACAAAAATAATCACTTTTTCAACAAATTGAACCATTGTCATACAATTTGCAATTTAGGGGTTGAGTTATATTTTTGATTGCAACTGTATATTATCTACAGTGGCCTTACGTATACAGTATACTAACAGAATTTAGGCTTCACACACATGCTGACCTACAAAGGAAATAAAAGTGCTGAAAAAATCGCTTGACTTTGTGGTAATGCCCTCAAACCAGAGAAAGAAAGATCAGATAAGATCTTGACACAGTTCAAAAAATAATTGTAACACAGGTATGTGTGTTCAGGTTCCGTGTTTCTGCTAATAAACATTCTAAACTGATGCTTAAAGAGTTTTCCTGTAATACCAAAAGCTGTTTGACTAAAATTAACATAAAACTAAACTAAGGTTAAGTTTCAATTGTTAATTGTAATTATAGGTTGCCATCGAGAAACCTGCTGAGGAGAAGTTAGTCTTCAGATCCACCTGTGAATCAGTACTTGTATTACCTGCTAAGAATTCAGTGGCTGAATGTCCAAAACTGGATCAGCTAGTAAAAGTATCTACAATCTTTCTTTACATGAGTTATTTTTAACTGCCATGTTTGCAACACATGAGGTAAAACATAGAGCTATAGTACTCAAGATGAACCTCTGACTTCTGCTTGAGTTTATACTATAGTCAAGACCAGATCAGACCAGAGTTCAAGTGCTCCTGAAAATAGCCTTGGATTCACACTTGAGTCAGACTTGAGTCCAAGTCCGGTCTTATTCAGTTTTAAGTGCTACAACACTGGTATGAAGTATTGTTGGGCCATAATTACTGTTCATATCACATAGAATGCTTAAAATAGCATAATTTAAACTTTTACTGGCAAAAACTTATACTGTATAGTGTTTCTGCTGGAGGAAACAGTCACACAGGAAACTGTGGATTGCCTGAACAAACTGTGCACTCTTAGAAGAGATGTTAAAACTGACTCAGACTATGTTAAATTCACACACAGCAGTGGGTGAGTTTAGGGACAACATTTGTTGTCTTGATTTCTACACATGATTTAACACATAAAGTGTCAGAAAGGTTAACACAAGAGGTGTAACATTATGTGCTATCCTTGGCTACACACATTGTGTTAAAAAAAAAAAAGATATCCAAAATCCTAAACATGATAGCGTTTGAAAAAAAAAAAAATGAATGTAAAGTCTTGGTTGTTCACTGAAATCACTGTAAGAGCTTAATAAAACACTGCAAGTGTGCATTAAAATATTATTCATAAACTCTCTCTCTCCCTTGCATTATCACCAACATACACAGCGAAGAACACAGAAACTCTCGTTACAACTAACAGTAAACAAATATATAAAGACCTTATGCCTTTTCGGGTGGTGCTTCTTAAACTGGTAAACTTTATATCCGTAAATCAACTCCGATGAACTGTAATAAAGTGCTCTCACCTTCATTACTGCTGTATCCAGTATCACTCTGGTGACTGTAAGCTGGATCACGAACAGTTACTGATCTATCCTTGAGCAATGACTCTTTAGCACAACCTCTGTTTTGTATTGTCCCTTTTTATTGATGTTCGTTCACAAAGCAGTCCGGTGTGAAATGATTTGCGCAGACATAAATTAACTAATGTGACGTCACACTGCCAGGGAAACGGCTTGTTCTGAGACACTGCTTATGATTTATGGGGATTAAAAAAAAAGCACTGGGTGGATTTTTATCACTATAGGGTGGTTGTGTTCACACACTGCGACACACATTTTGTCCAACCATGAAAAAGTGAATTTTGCACAATAGGTCCCCTTTAAGACTTTATAACTTTTGTGTTTGTGTTTTCTTTCAGAATGTGAAACAGGAGACTGAGGTGATATACGCAGGTGTCAACACAAGACATTAATCAAATTCTCCATGATAAGTTTGTCTTGTTCAATTTTTTATCTCAGAATTCTGTATTTTTTTTCTCGAAATTCTGACTTTTTTTCTCTCAACTGTGTGTTATAATGTCAGAAATGCATGATATAAAGTTGAGTTAAATTACTTGTTATAAAGTCAGACTTTTCTCATAATGTGTGAGATATAACCTTGCAATTGCAAGTTATAAAGTTCAATTCTGAGGGCAAAAAAAAAAAATAATAATATGATGCAATTCTGACTTTGTAACTCGCAATTTTAACTTTATAAGTAAAGTGTCTTGTCCACCTCTGCTTTCAATGCCAATTAATGCTAGTTTTGGTTTAAGCCAAGTGGTTGACTTTTAAAGTGTAAAGTGTCTTTTTTTATTATTGATGTTGAGCTCAATGTGTATAAGTAGTGATCTTTGATGACACTGTTGTTGGATTTTAGTATTGCATGATCCTTTAATTTATTCACATTTAATAATTTTTGACTTTTCAGTCTGAGTTAAATCTCTTTTTGGCTCATTTTATCTGTTAAAAAAAACCTGCCTAATAATTATGCACACCTGAATGTTTTTCATTTCCACCTTCATGAACAATTATATATCACTTATAAACGATTCAATGCAAAATCATTTATAGTAGTTATTAAGATTGATGTGGTTTGGAATTGGCAAGATGTGACTGTTGTTGGACACTGCCTGGAGTGTGCGTTTGATTAGTATTTAACATCTGCTTTAAAACAGGCAACTGTTGGACTCTACAGATGGAAAAAATACATTTCTATGGAGCCCCTCAAAGGATATGTTGCAGGAAAATATTAAATGGGAGGAAAGAAAGTGTCAATATAATGCTCTTGAGTTTGCTTGCATTCCCCCGAGATACTTGTGTTCGCTTGCAAAATGTTTGTGTTCCCCTGTTTCTCCAGGGAAAAGTGAAACAAGAATCTTTGTGTTCACTCGCAAAACTTCTGCATTGCCTCACAAAATATTTTGTTCACCTAAAATCTCGAAAAGAACACAATACTTTGCAAGTGAACGCAAAGTTTCACAAAGGATTGCAAAAGCATTTTTCCTTTCACCATGTCCATTTATGGCCTCCATATATTTCAATGCTTTTGCATTAGTTCACCTGAAAAACTTTGCATTCGCTCACAAAACTTTTGTGTTCATTCCGAGTGAACGCAAAGTTCCTCGGGGGAATACAGTATAGTAAAGTCTTGTGAGAGATCCTACTGACAGACATGTTAACATCCTGACTAATCCTTCTTTACGCAATTTCAGCGACTTACAATCCACTCTGACACCATATAATACTCTTAGTTTTGTCCAGTTTGCTTTATTGTCATGATCCACACAGATGCACATGTATGAGCACACACTAACAGAACAGAAATTACACTGCAGCTTTAAGATCAGTCACAATTTAAATAATACTTAAAATTATTACACTAAGAAGAAACAACAAACATTACTTATGATATATGAGCTTTACAAATACCTGTGAAGAAAATCTTCCTTTTGTTCAAGTACTCAAGTATGAGGCAAAAAATACCTGAAGTGTGATATATTTCACAAACATAGCCTATAAACACAGTGGTCATTAAGTGAACTGCTCGAGCTCACACTCATGAACACATAATGAACAAGAGACTGAATGTGATTCAATGCCCTGATATACTCACAGTGACGTTCTTTTTCATCTTTTGCTTTGCATAAAAGTCAGTCCACAGGCTATAGACAACCTAGGAAGCTGGGTAAGGTCTAGTTTTTTAAGCTTCATTATAAGATGTTCACATATTGGCAATAAAAAGAAAATTGTTGCATATAGCCCCTATAATGATCATGCAAAGCCTGCGTTTACATTGTCACAGATGATGATTATTTACTGTTGGAGTTGTTTCATCCTGATCCCGATTCTGATCCGTCACTGGAACCTGTTACAAAAACACAGAAAGATTCACAGTAAAAACACCTGGTTTAAAAATGAAAATAGTGTGGATAATAATGCCCGTTCAAACAAATCTGTGAAAATAACTAAAAATACTGTATTAGTAGTTTGCGATGTCATTTTGTAAAGAAACACATAATACACATGTGCATGATGACACTGTTTTCACAAAATTGTGTCTATGATATAATAATGGGGAATAATGTCCTGCATGTATCAGATCAGATGTTATACTTACTAATTGTTTTTTCAATTTAGAGATTTTACGTTGATAGTAAATCACAACAGCAGCTACAAGGAGCCCCATCAAACATAACCAACTATTCCTGCTACGCACCTGAAGACAGACCTGAATCTGTAATGATAAAGACAGATATTAGTGTGAACAAACACTATAAACATCAGCACTATATAACCCATATGTGTTTTATACAGGAATAACTTTATTTCAGTAACAGTAATTAGCTGATTCAATTTCCTTTAGGAATGTTTAATATTCAGTAAAAGTTCACCAGAATTATATTTTGCTAGTAAAGTCCCATTCATGCCAAAAACAATAAATATATCCATAAAGTTTTAATAATTATTTTAATTCTTAAGGGAACAGCAGAGTCCAGCACATAATCATCATCCACCACACTTAAACACACACACTGCATTTCAAGTGAAACACACACTTTGAATGAACAGAATGTTATTGTCTGTTGGTGTGGATGATAATATAGTTATTCTTGGTGTGAGAGGGCCTTAAAACAAACAAATATGTCCTGACATCACAATATCTGAATTGTTCATAAAGCACATTAAGTTACTCACCACTGACAGTAACTCTGAATCTCTTCTGTATGGTGAATGTGTTGTTGATGATCTTTATCTGATAAAGTCCTGAGTGTTCACTGTTGGCATTTTTTATGATGAGATCTCCACTGTCAATCTGTAGATGCAGTCTGTTATTGAATCTCACATCATTGTAGTTATATATTTCATTTTTGCTCTTTCCATCAGTTTTTGCTATGGAAATGTTTTGAGGTCCAAATGTCCACTCTATCGAAATATCATCATTTTGTATTTTATTCAAGTAAGTGTCTAGAATGACAGAATTTCCCGTCTTCTCTGACACCGTCTTCACTCCATCTTTCTCATCACTAAACACACCTGGAGAACAAACAGAAATGGTTTCTCAGAGAATAACCTTAACATTAAACACCAAACAATCACACTTTGACATAACTCATTTGTGCACTAGACATATACTTTAATAAGTGATCACTAAGAAGGCAAACGGTTCGCCTTGAAAGTAAAGGAGGCAGCTGCAGTGAGAGAAGTGTCCAAACCAGTCGAGACGGACCGTTCGGTCTTCTCGTGGATCAGACACCCATAAGATCAAAGGCGGATACTGTGTGATTCACGCTCATGTTCTTTAGTGCTAATTGGATGTAATTAAAATTTTGTAGCTTACTTTTTTCACAAAGAATAATTTAGATTTTTTTTTTTTTTTCAGAGATCAATCACCAACCTCTTACATATTGCACTGTCAGAGTGTTGGGAATGTTCACATTTATAAAGATAAATATTATACACAAAATTTATATCAGTTTTATATATATTATATCAAAATTATTCAATTTATAAATTATATCAATTCATATCAAAATGTTAAGGGAAGAACAAAATAACATGTTGTTTCAACCAATGGGTATTAAAGGTGCCCTAGAACTTCTTTTAAAAGATGTAATATAAGTCTAAGGTGTCCCCTGAATGTGTCTGTGAAGTTTCAGCTCAAAATACCCCATAGATTTTTTTTAATTCTTTTTTTTTTTAACTGCCTATTTTGGGGCATCATATATAATGAGCCTTCAGGGTGTGTGGCCCTTTAAATCCCGTGCTCTCCGCCCATGGAGCTCGCGCTTGCCTTAAACAGTGCCTTAACAAAGTCTACACAGCTAATAAACCCTCAAATGGATCTTTACAAAGTGTTCGTCATGCATGCGTCGGATTATGTGAGTATTGTATACTGTTATATTGTTTACATTGATTCTGAATGAGTTTGAGGCTATGCTCCGTGGCTAACGGCTAATGCTACACTGCTGGAGAGATTTATAAAGAAAGAAGTGTGTTTATGAATACAGACTGCAAGTGTTTAAAATGAAAATAGCGACGGCTCTTGTCTCCGTGAATACAGTAAGAAACGATGGTAACTTTAACCACATTTAACAGTATATTAGCAACATGCTAACGAAACATTTAGAAAGACAATTTACAAATATCACTAAAAATATCATATCATCATGGATCATGTCAGTTATTATTGCTCCATCTGCCATTTTTCGCTGTTGTTCTTGCTTGCTTACCTAGTCTGATGATTCAGCTGTGCACAGATCCAGACGTTCTGCCCTTGTCTAATGCCTTTCATCCAGACGTTAATACTGGCTTGTCTAATGCCTTGAACATGAGCTGGCATATGCAAATATTGGGGTCATACATATTAATGATCCCGACTGTTACGTCACAGTCGGTGTTATGTTGAGATTCGTCTGTTCTTCGGAGGTCTTTTAAACAAATGAGATTTATATAAGAAGGAGGAAACAATGGAGTTTGAGACTCACTGTATGTCATTTCCATGTACTGAACTCTTGTTATTCAACTATGCCGAGGTAAATTCAATTTTTGAATCTAGGGCACCTTTAAATTGTGTTGTCATAAAATTGTTTTCCATTATACTTTAGTCTGCGCAGTCAGGCGAGATGGATCTGCTCCATCACACTTTTGGAGGGAACATTATGGGGCAAAAGAAAAAATAAGCTATAAAAAAATAATTTAAATCAGGCCTTTTCAGCTCCAGTCCTGCTGAGTTCAGATCTACCCCTAACCAAACACCCCCATACAGACAGCAATGTTAAACTGGGACTGTTACTAAAGTCTGCATGACACCAGCCCTCCAGGACTGATTCCCTGAATACAATTCTTTTGGTCAATTGTATTAAAACCAGATGAAAAATCCTAATAATGAAATCAAAAACTAAAAATAATCAAATATGGTCACCTTGTGCTTGAGACCAAATTGGCCCACTCTTTAGTGTATAAAAGTATATTTTAACAGTAGTAAACCTATATAGCTGTACTAATAGCTCACTCAAAACTCATTTCTTGTATGGGAATACATTACCAGCTGTGACAGCTACAATTTAAAGCACATATAAATTCACAGCTGTTTCCATTAATACTCTGCATTAAGAACTAGGCATGCATGATATATCGGCCACCATATTGGTATCAGCCGATATATGTTCATTTTTAATGTTATTGTTATTGGCCTGATAAGAAAATTTGGCTGATATATAAAAGCCGATAAATAAATTTCCATCAGCTGAGACACTTCAGAAGCACACTGTTCATCATGATGGTTTTGAATTCCTTGAAAAATGATTGAAATCACTTAAAAAAAGTGCAACATTTACAGCTGAATATTATAATTGTGTGTTTGGGACATGGATTTTAAACTTTTGTTTTTGTAATCAGGCTCTCAAAAATTATATACAAATTCTGATTTAGATTTATTGGCCAATATATTGATTATCAGCTTGCAAATTTAAAGAATTTTCGTTATTGTATCAGCCAAAATGTTAATTTCGGTGCATCCCTACTGAAAAATTAAGTGGGGGTAATTTTTTAGGATTCTTTAGCTAAACTAAGTCTCTGAGATCCTGACACACTGCACTTCTGGAGACTCCAGGTTGGTTGCAGTTCTGGAAGATGGAGGCGCTGGAGACTAAAGGGTTCCTGATGGTTTCATACTTGATTCTTCACCTTATTTCTTAATTATTTTGCAGCGTCTTTTTTCTCCACCTGTTTTTGTCTGACCCTGCTGACCCAATGAGCGTTTCACTGTCCAATGGTCATGGCCTAACTGCAGTTTCTAGTATTGCACGATCCTTTAATTTATTCACCATTTAATAATTTTTGACTTTTCAGTCTGAGTTAAATCTCTTTTTTGGCTCATTTTATCTGCCTTATTATGCACACCTGAATATAAGGCATTTTTCATTTCCAGCCTTCATGAACAATTATATATAACTTATAAATGATTAAATGCAAAATTAATAGTAGTTATTAAGATTGATGTGGTTTGTAACTGGCAAGATGTGCCTGGAAAAAAAATCTGATCGGAAAAATCAAGATGCATGACATGGCCAAACACATAAAATATTTTACCTTTTTGGTAAACATCTTCTTTTATTTTATTATTATTTTTTTTTTTTTTCAAATCTGAAAATTATTTATAGAATTTAATTTTACATTTTTATAAGTTATTATCAACTCCCTAGAAGTTCCCTCAGAAACCACCGTTTAGAAGAGACCAAAATATAATGATTGTCTTACTAGAGATATTTGTATTTTTGATTAAATTTGACTTTTGTTTAACAACAGAGAAACAACTGTAAATCCGGCCCAACAATTGATCAGATCTTGTCCAGTATCTTCTGTCTCAGAGTGTAAATTTGTTAATTCGAATCAATACCATATATGCCATAACATTATGGAAGGTTTGAGCAACTCACCGCTAATATTAATACTTAATTTTCTGTGTAAGGCCACAGTGGTGGTGTTGATCTCCACTTCAAGATCTCCAGACTGATCTCCTCTGATGTTTCTGATGGTGATTTCTCCGGTCTCCTTATTCAGGTTAATGTTACTCCGGCTCGATCCGGTGCCGTTTAATCCGTTAACTTGCGTAAGACCATCGCCGGTTCAGAGGTGTGTTTGTTAACGTTTACTGCGTGATTTTACCATTAAAAGCTTGATCAATATTGAGAAACAATACGTCATTCTAAACTCCATAGTCTTAAGCTTCGATATGTTTGATCCTAATTTCACAGCGATAACATATTTTTAATTCTTATCAAGAGTTCGCAACTATACACGAAACTTAAAATCGGGGAGTTCTTACGCGTTTTTGTCAACTAAAGATGACAGATCATTTTAATTACACAAACATCGGCGTAGATTTAATGACAATAACCCAGAGCATAAAATCAGTAAGACTTTTTAATCCAAAACGTAGTGATTTATGAGAATTGTCGATTAGTTCTGCTAGATTTACATAACTTTTTTCAATTAGAATTATAATCCTTGTCAGTTTTCCAGTAAATTGTGCACTCCAGTGTTTTTCAGTAGTAAACGGCTTTATTATCGTGTTTGCTTGACTCTTCAGGACAAAATAACCTCGTCTCCTGCATACTCTCTGCGCTGACGATTGGTCAGTGATTCAAAACATTCTAATAGCGCCACCAGCTGTTGTGACATCCAAATATCGACGACCTATCATATTAACCCTACACTGTCAACCAGAGTTAAGCCAGTGAAGATCTGATGAATGGAAAATACAGCCAAGGAATATAAAATCACAGACACTAAATGGATTGTTTGAATTTCAAAATCAGCCTTGTGAAAATGTTCAAGTTTTTATAGAAGAATTTTATCATTTGCATTCTAACTGAAGATATATTGAATAGTTTATACGCCACCTGCATTAAAAAAAAAATTTTTTTAGAAATAATGACTAATTAAACAGGCTTCCTGAACACTTTCCCTGTCTGTCAATGACTTTCTTGTTTTTCCAGACAGGCAGTCGTGCCGCAGACTCGCTTCATTGGTTGAGCCAGTGCTGCTCTGGCCGTCTGCTCTCTATGTGCTCAAATACACACACTGAAACAATACAAAAGTGAAGTGTCACAGTGTTAAAAGATTTCTAGCAATCAACCTATAAATATCTATTGCCAGATCTACATATTAAAATGAGAAATTAGATATTTCTATATAAATAAAATAAATAAATAAATGCATCACCTTAACACACAACAACACTTTAAACTGTCATAATCACACGGCTTTCAAAATGGATTTTACTTACATAATGTAAAGAATTACCTAGTTTAGCAGGATATTCAGTAAGGAAAAGAATTGCAGGACTTTTAAGCATCAGAATGGATTGGATGTTGAACAGCACAAGTTACCAGAATAGAGCCAGACCTGAATGTGCGTTTGCTGTCGATGCATAAATATTTGAACAGTAACTAAAAAAGCTACAAATGTGAGAAATATGCTTTACTACCACTATGCCCTGTATGCAAATGCTACATTGTTAATTTTTCTGCTACAGTTATTATTGTTTAGCACATATAATGGTCTATGCCACCTGAACTATAAGTTTGCTAAAGGTAAAGATGTCAGTGTTTGCAAAATGTTGGAAAAGTGTATTACTGGGCGTCCAGTGCATAGGAATAAAGAGTAAAGCTGTAAATGTGTACAAATTAAAAGCAGCTCAATGCAAAGCGGTGGCATATTGAGAAATGTGAACGTGAAGAGATGTGAGCAGAGACTTATATAAATGCAAGCACTTGGTGGATTCAGTTTGCTGTATATTTGTCATAACACAAACGCCTGAATGTGTGAAGAGCAGATGACAACAGTCTGAAATCACAGATTGGAATAGTTCTTTTTTAGGTCAGAATTTTTGAGGTTGAAATGAGACAGAAGAGCAGGAATAAAGGGCAGACTTTGCCACCAAAAACCTCCAGTCATGTTTATAACTTGTGATGTGCCATTGTGCTTTAAAAAATAATCGTTACTGTCATGTTCGAAGCAAAAAAAATCACTTTTTTCTGTCATAAATTGAAGCTTTAACAACTGAGCTTAGTTGTAAATAATGTTATATTATGTTTCACTTCATATTAATTGCTAAAGGACCTTACTGGAGTCTCCAAGTGTCCTTTATAAAACATACTTTCACTGAGATAAAAATCTTACATGAAGCTCATTTTTAGAGGCTCCATCTTAATATTTCATTTCTTATTTGTTCAGACTTGTGGCTTGAACTTTGTTGCTTTTTGAGTTGCTCTGGCACTGTTTCATATTTTTATTACCAAATATATTTTATGCAATTAAATAATAATTACTTTTCCAAAGTATTTTAGCTTCTCTTTCTGTTTTTCTGTAGCAATATAATTTATTCTGATATTTCAACTACAAACGCACGTCTCTCGTCTTTCTAAAGAGATCCCAGTTATCTCTGTAGTCCAGAGCGTTCATGAACTGTGACTGTTTTAGTGTGAGTATGTCAGGTTTGGCTTTGAGCTCAACTATAGGGGCGACTGTTAACAGGTTAAGCGATCCGTGAGGATCTGAGTAACACCAGTGTGTAGAGTGATAGTATCTCCCTCCATCACTGACACTGACTTCAGTCCCTCTGTCTCAACAACAAACATATAAAAACAAACAGAAACTGTTAAAAACAGAGAGATTACATTTATAATTCTTTAAGTAATTTAATAGTACACCTTTAAATGTACAAGTACAAAAAAAAAAAAAATAAAAAACAGCCAAAACCCTAAAAACATGTGCCTTAAATTCTAATTTAAGTGTGAAATAGTAATTAACAACTTTTTAAAAAAAATCTTTGTCTAAATTTTAAAAGAGATTGCCTGCAGAATAAATCTCTACCTCTGATTATATAAAGAAAAAATCATGAATCTACTTTGAATACAAATATTTCATGTTTTTGGAGTTACAGAGCAACATTCATCCTGCACATACATTTACAAAGTAATCCCATCATGACATAAAAATATTTCATTTAATTCTTAGCAATTTTTATTTGGGTTGTTTGATATTTATTTATTTGTTGTTTGTTGTTTGTTGTTTGTTTGTTTGTTTGTTTGTGTGGGTGTGTGTGTGTGTGTGTGTGTGTGTGTCTTTTTGATAATTACTTAGGTTCTTGACAATAATACAATACTTATTGGATATGCCATATTTGGAGAAATCTGTAAAGATGACATTTTAAGGCTCCAACTCCTGTCCTGCATATTTCTCATAAAATACTGTTTGTTTCACTTTGAAATGCATCTCATTGTGGAAGTAATAGATTGAATGAATGATTTCCATTTCACTTTCAGATTTCTGAACCCTCCAGAAACTGTCAAGGGTAAAACATTTATAATACAATAAAATACTAAAATACTTTTGTTTAAATGTTCACAAAGAAAAAAAATTAAAAAATAATAAATGAAAGATGCTAAGAGAAGTGTAGTTACAGCAATCTCCAGCAGGGGCTATAACTGACCCATGTTAACCAGCCAGACCTTCAGCCCTTCAGGGAAGATACACTGGGTTAAAAACAACCCAAGTTGGGATGAAAATGGACAAACCCAGCGGTTGGGTTAAATGTTTGATCAACCTGCTGGGTAGTTTTATTAAACTCAACTATTGTTTAAAAAATACTGTATTGATGCTTAAAATGAACCCAAAATATGTTGGAAATTAACATTTATTAATATGTTCAATGAATAATAATTAAACAATAAACCTTTTTTGATATTGCTTAAATGTTCACCTTTTGATTATTGATTATTATTATATTATGTGTCTAAATGGACAAACTGCTCTACAGAGTGTGTTTTGTCACTATGCTGTTCTTCTTCTTCTTCGTTGGTGTTTTTAGAGGCATCTTGCATCATTATTATGTTGAATACGAACAAAGTAGTAGTAGTAGTAGTCGTCTGGTTTATTAGAAGAAGAGACCGTTCTTTGTTAGAAGTAAGAAGAAACTTCATTGCTTCATTGCTTTATTCTCTGCTCTTTCAGACGACGACATGTCGACCCGACAGCCACCGTAGCTTCTCCGAAAGGGAGGGGTGAGCACCGTTAGTTGCAATTCGCAACCTCACCACTACATGCCGCTAAAATTTACACACTGCATCTTTAAATAAAACTACCCAGCAGGTTGGTCAAACATTTAACCAAATCAATGGGTCTGTCCATTTTCAATCCCAGCTTGGCTTGTTTTTATCCCAGCATTTTTTAGAGTGTAAGAATTATCATTTCAAGTGTATTTGGAGAGTTTTTCCATCTACCAAAAACGTTCAAAGTTAACTCTTGTAAAGGATCAAGTGTTACAATTCCTCTGATATTTCCTTTACAAATATCTCGAGTGTTTATTAACATACACTGTTTTTTTACCTCTTTACCAGTTGCTACTTTTAACCATTCAGTTTAGATAAAAATAAATAAATAAATAGTTAGTAATAAACAATTATTGTGTATTATTGTTATTATTCCAGTTCAACTTGACATACAGTTAATCTGCATAATAACATCAATAATCACATTCAGTCACTCACCGTGGACAGCAACATTAAATCCTGCCTTGTATTTGACGTCGCTGCTCGTGATGCTGCTGCTCTCTAGTCGATAAAGTCCAGAGTCTTTGATGTTAATGTTTGTGATGGTCAGAGATCCAGTTTCGCCTGTCTTAAATCTTTCGTCATTAATGCTTTTGTAAACCTTTTCATCTTTAGGCTTCACCTTCCAGTTCAGCTCCTCATCTTTCTGTACTTCATTATCATTAATGTTTAGAGTGACTGAATCTCCTTCCATCACAGACACTTCAACAATGACAACCTCAGCTGGAAAACAAACAGACACCATTTCTAAACAGAGATTATAATGTTGTTAGTCATTTAAACATAGACTTTTTAAATGTATCTGTTAACTTGACTTTTTCCAAATTGGTGTCTATAAGAGATACGAGTATACAGATATTTTTCACGGTCAGGAAAAAAGGTGCAGTTCTGTCTCGGGGGCAGTACCGAGGTACAAAAGCAAAAAGGTAGTAATATGAATGACTAAATGGTGTTCTCAGGACAACTGTTTCATATAAATGTCAGGTCCTGTATTGGATATGTATTCTTTAAAGGTTTTGATAATTCACAACCAAACTTAATTCTGAATTACACCTGGCAAAAGTTTTGCTCATTTTTAAACCTCTTTACCATTTACTAACCATTCAGTTTACAGAAGGGCTGTTGTGTTTTAATGTGATTATTCCAACACATCTTTCACACACAGTTAATCCACATAATGATCACGTTGAGTTACTCACAGTGTACAGTGAGACTGAATGTCTTTTGTCTTGATCCCACTGCGGCTGATTATCTCTAGTTCATAAACTCCAGAGTCTGCGGTGTTGATGTTCTTGATAGTCAGAGATCCAGTCGTCTTATCCATCTGCACTCTCCCACTGAATCTCTCATCATCTGTGTTTATTGAGACCATCTTGGTTTCTCTATCGAACCGTGCTATGAAACCTTTTTCACCTTGAATCCTCCACAACAGCTCATTAGCTCTCTGTACTTCAGCATCATGTATCTCTAGTGGGACATCATCTCCTTCATTTGCTGATATTGCTGTCACTCCATCAGCACCAAACACACCTGTAGACAAATCAGAAAATGTTGTTAAAAACCAAATATTTAACTTGTTTATTTTTGGTTTAAACACAATACTAGCTCAAATTTATTAACCAAATGCATGGTTTTGCATAGAAAGATTGAAACAATTATTCAGAATCCCACAATGCAGTGCAGAATATGGAGCAGATGCTACTAACTACAAATCTGTTGTGATTCTTGTGAATTAAAGGGATATTTCACCCCAAAAAATTAAAATTATTCTATGACTTACTCTCCCTCAAGCCATAGGTGTATATGACAATCTTCTTTCAGACGAACACAATCGGAGATAAATATTAAAAATATCCTTAGTCCTCTGAAGGGGTGGATTCTGGAATCCACTGCCGCTTCAATATATATCTCTTTTAAGTTATTAATCAACATTTATATTTCTGTTAAAATATTTGAATGACTTCTTCAGTGTATGTTAAAGCATCTATTTTCCTCTGTACCTCTCACTGAGAGAAAAGAACATGTTATTGTCACAGACACGTCAGGTTCTAACATCACCCAATCACAGCGCGCACCATCTCCAGAATACTGATCACCGCCACCTGCACCTCATCACTCTCCTCATCAGCAGCTCCATAAAACACTCACACTCACAGCACTCCACGTCCGGTCTCGTTTGCATACCCTTACAAGTTTATGCTTACCTCAAGGACTCCTCTTCGAATACCTACCTGTCTCCATTGTGTCGATTCCCATTGTGTTCCTCGTCTGCCTCGTGAGTGTGTTCCCGTCTGCTTCCAAGTGCTCCAGCGATCTCCAGTCTCCAGCGTTCAACTCCCTGCAAAGATAAGGACAGTAACTATTCCAAGTATTACCCGTTCAAGTCAAACTACTTCCAGTTATCTCACCTGTTTCATTCTCCTTGCTCTCCTGTGGTCAAAATAAAGACTGTGAAAAGTTATACCTGTGTCTGTCCTCCGTCTACTGTAACAGAAGACCGGACCAACACCGCTGACCCAGGATGAGCCAACCCGACCCCTTTCAGGATTTGGTGGATGCGCTTCGGCGCACGCTAATAATTCACCCATCGCCACCATCTCCAGTTCCTCCATCTTCACCTGCACCAGCACCAGCTAGCCCCACTGAGCACGTCAACACACCTCCTTCACTGCCGCCGTACGCCAGTCCCATGGCCAAACCGCGCCCTACTCAGGATCGGCGGAGGATTGCAGCGGGTTCCTGCTGCAATGCACACTGGTCCTGGAGATGCAGCCGCACCTGTACCCGAGTGACACTGCCAAAATAGCGTTCATTATCTCTCAGCTCAGCGGCAAAGCATTAAAATGGGCCGATTCCATCTGGTCCCAGCAGGGCGCTGTAACCCAATCCTACTCGTCGTTTATTTCCCACTTCCGGGAGGTATTCGGGAAACCCATCACAGACTCTTCTGCTGGTGAGAAACTCTATAATTTGAGACAAGGCTCCATGTCTGTTTATGATTATGCTTTGCAGTTCAGAACGCTTGCAGCCCTCAGCGGATGGAACGAACAAGCCCTGATAACGAACTACCGGCAAGGATTGGAACCTCGGGTGCGGCTGCAACTCGCTGCATACGAGGACAACATCGGCCTAGAAAAGTTCATCCAGCTCTCCATCCGCTGCGCCACTCGCATGCAGGCGTGCCTCCAAGAGCACCAGGACCAGTTCTTCTCCACCGTGCACTCTGCCGATCCGAACCGTCACACTCCATGGCAGGACCCGTTCACATTCAAGTTGGACTTCTACATCAAGAAGAGGCGCATCTGCTGGTTCTGGAGGACTCAACCGCTGACGTGGTTCTGGGGCGCCCCTGGTTGGAGCAGCACAATCCGACCATCTCTGGAAAACGGGCGAAGTCCTGAAGTGGGGCGACACTTGCTTCAAGCACTGTTTGACGGATCTGCCAGTTCCACCAAACTCCTCACCTGATCTCTCTCTCTGCGCCACGTCCATCGAAAGTCCTGTTGAACAACGTTCTGTGGAAATCCCCGAGTGTTACGCCCCCTTCAGCAACGTATTTTGCCCTCAGGGCTTCCAAGCTGCCTCCACACCGGCCATGGGACTGTGCCATCGACCTGCTTCCGGGTGAACCAGTGCCCAAAGGAAAAATCTACCCGCTTTCCATCCCGGAGGAGAAGGCCATGGAGGATACATCAAGGAAGCCCTCGCCCAAGGTTACATCAGGCCTCTACTTCCCCTGCTGCTTCCAGTTTCTTCTCTTTGGCTAAAAAGGACGGAGGCTTGCGGCCCTGTATTGACTACCGTGCACTCAACAATAACAGTAAAGTTCCGTTACCCCCTTCCTCTCGTCCCAGCTGCCCTAGAACATCTCCGTGGTGCCACTGTGTTCACGAAGCTGGACCTCCGCAGCGCGTATAACCTCTCATCCGGATACGTGAGGGGGACGAGTGGAAGACCGCCTTCATCACCCCTACTGGCCACTACGAGTACTTGGTCATGCCGTATGGACTAGTCAACGCCCCCTCCGTATTCCAGGACTTCATTCATGAGGTGCTCCGGGTTTCTCCATCGGTTTGTCCTGGTCTACATAGACGACATTCTCATCTACTCCCGGAGCCAGCCGAACATCGCCAACACGTTGCGGAGGTCCTCACCCGCCTTCGCCAATACCATCTGTTCCTCAAGGCCGAAAAATGCACATTCCATCAACCCTCCGTTTCATTCCTGGGATATAACATCGACCACAGTGGCATCCGGATGGACGAGAGAAGGTGGAATCCATTACCAACTGGCCAGAACCCACCACCATTAAAGAACTCCAGCGCTTCCTCGGTTTCTCAAATTTCTACAGAAGATTCATCAAAGGTTACAGCTCTATCGCCCATCCACTCACCAGCTTACTCCGCAACCAGCCCAAGTCTCTGTCCTGGACCCCGGCAGCCACCAACGCCTTCAACCAGCTCAAAGAAGCCTTTACCACCGCTCCCTTACTCGTACACCCTGATCCAGAGAAACAATTCATTGTTGAAGTGGACGCATCTACCACCGGAGTGGGAGCGGTGTTATCGCAGCAGCAGGGGACCCCAAGTAGACTCCATCCATGCGCCTTCTTCTCCCGCAAGCTCAGCCCGGCGGAAGTCAACTATTCCATCGGAGACAGGGAACTTCTAGCGATCAAGCTTGCTTTGGAAGAGTGGAGGCATTGGCTGGAGGGAGCCAAACATGCTTTCTTGGTATTAACAGATCACAAAAACTTGGAGTACCTTCGCTCTGCGAAAAGATTGAACCCTAGACAAGCTCGCTGGGCCATGTTTTCTCCCGCTTTAACTACACCATCTCCTTCCGTCCTGGTACGAAAAATGTGAAAGCGGATGCTCTCTCCCGTCTGCATGCCCCTGAGGAAAAGACTGAGGAACCAGAACCCATTATTCCTAGCTCCCTCATCGTGAGTCCCATAACATGGTCAGAAGAGACCATTCCCTCCTCCAATGCCTCCACTAACCCTCCGCCGGGCTGTCCACCAGGCTTGCTCTATCTTCCACGGACACGACGCACTCCCACCATTCACTCAGCCCACACGTCACTTGGCACTGGTCACCCGGGGGCCAATGAGACCCTCTCGTTGCTGAAAGAACGCTTCTGGTGGCCAGGGATGGCAGCCGACGTCAGAAGGTACGTGCAGGGCTGTAGGGAGTGTGCCATCTCCAAGTCTCCTCGTCATCTGCCAGCTGGGAAACTCCTTCCGCTGCCCGTTCCAGATCGCCCCTGGTCACACCTAGGAGTGGACTTCATATCTGATCTCCCTGTCTCAGACGGATACACCACCATCCTAGTTGTTGTGGACCGGTTCTCAAAGTCATGTCGTTTAATTCCACTTCCTGGATTACCTACTGCAATGGAGACCGCCGAAATACTCTTCAACCAAGTCTTCAGATACTTCGGAATTCCAGAGATATCGTCTCCGACCGTGGGCCTCAATTCATATCCCGTGTATGGAAGTCCTTCTACTCACTCCTAGGTGTGGCCGTCAGCCTCACATCTGGATATCACCCCCAGTCGAACGGGCAGACGGAAAGGAAGGTTCAGGAGATTGGCCGCTTCCTCCGTACCTTCTGTCATGACCACCAGGACTCTGGAACCAGTTCCTGGGTTGGGCCGAGTACGCCCAAAACTCTCTCCGACAGTCAACTACTGGGCTTACACCGTTTCAATGCGTACTCGGTTACCAACCCCCACTGTTCCCCTGGGATGGGGAACCCTCCAACGTTCCTGCAGTGGATTACTGGTTCCGAGAGAGCGAGAGGGTCTGGGACTCAGCTCACCACCAGTTGCAACGAGCCCTGCGCAGACGCAGAATGGTAGCCGACCTCCGACGCTCTAACACCCCAGTATTCCAGCCTGGTCAGATGGTCTGGCTATCCACCCGTGACATCAGACTGCGTCTGCCCTGCAGAAAGCTGAGTCCCAGGTTCATTGGCCCATTCCCCATCGTCAAGCAGGTCAACCCGGTCACCTATCAACTCCGTCTTCCCCAAGGGTACCGTATACATCCAACTTTCCATGTGTCACTCCTCAAAGCTCACCATCCCTCTGTTCTTCCCACAGGACCTGACGTGGCTCCCGCCGAACCCCCCCTTCCACTCATCGTGGAGGACGGAGCTGCGTACGAGGTGCGAGAGATCTTGAACTCCCGGCGTCGTGGTCAGCTTGAATACTTGGTGGATTGGGAAGGATATGGTCCCGAAGAACGCTCCTGGTCCCAAGGGACGACATCTTAGACCCCAGTTTACTCCAAACCTTCCATGACAGTCACCCTGAGAAACCGGCACCGCGGGGAAGAGGACGACCACCACGGCGTCGGGGTTCTCGGCCCTCTGGAGCGGGCCGTGGAGGGGGGGGTACTGTCACAGACACGTCAGGTTCCAACGTCACCCAATCACAGCGCGCACCATCTCCAGAATACTGATCACCGCCACCTGCACCTCATCACTCTCCTCATCAGCAGCTCCATAAAACACTCACACTCACAGCACTCCACGTCCGGTCTCGTTTGCATACCCTTACAAGTTTATGCTTACCTCAAGGACTCCTCTTCGAATACCTACCTGTCTCCATTGTGTCGATTCCCATTGTGTTCCTCGTCTGCCTCGTGAGTGTGTTCCCGTCTGCTTCCAAGTGCTCCAGCGATCTCCAGTCTCCAGCGTTCAACTCCCTGCAAAGATAAGGACAGTAACTATTCCAAGTATTACCCGTTCAAGTCAAACTACTTCCAGTTATCTCACCTGTTTCATTCTCCTTGCTCTCCTGTGGTCAAAATAAAGACTGTGAAAAGTTATACCTGTGTCTGTCCTCCGTCTACTGTAACAGTTATCAGTATGTTTTGGGAAAGTTTCCGGCTCAGAGCAGAGCTCAGATCAACTTCAGCCTTGAAGAAGCTGTGAATCATGTGTATCTGTGTATGTGCGCTAAGTGTTCTGTGCAGGTCCCTTTGTACTGGACAACTGGCATTCTGCTTGAGACCAGCAGACGCCACATCCGACGCCATGACCCGAAAAGGACATCCGGTACCTAAATCTAGGGTCCCCCTTGTCATCACCGTGATGAAGGGAGATATGCTTCTTACTATCTGTCTACGTGTGGAAAATTTCTAATCTTGTCTATTTTTCTTAGCCAATCAGAATCATCCAACCTGAAGTAATGACGTAGTTAGTGACTCTGTTAGAGTATAATTGTTGTGGAAATGTGAATGTACGCAGAGCGGCCTACAAACTCCTTGTGAGACTTGAAGCTGGCTTCTGCTGATGAAACTGCAAACTATTCTTCATTAAATTTTTCTTCAATTTATTTTTTTAAAACTTTGACTCCGGGTCTTTATTCAACATATCTGGTTTCAAGGGTCCTAAACTGTTTATCCCCAACACCTCCAAGCTTTATAATGGTTGTGAATGGGGGGACGCGTTTTGAAGCCAAAAATAATGCATCCATCCATTAAAAAAAGTAATCTATATGACTCTAGGGGGTTAATAATGGCCTTATACTACACGTAGTATGTCATGTCATTGTGTACTGTGGTGTTGAAGTTTTTGGACATACGTTGAATGCGTATGGCTGTCATGCCGGAGGCTTGTTATTTTACTTTATATAGTTTTAAATAAGGATATTTGTCTTACACAAACGCATTGATTTGCTTCAGAAGGCCTTTATTAACCCCCTGGAGTCGTATGGATTCATTTTTTTTATGGATTGCATTTTTTTTTTTTTTTGTCTTCAGATTTTGGGCAGCCATTCACAACCATTATAAACCTTGGAGGACTAAGGATATTTTTAAATATATCTCTGAATGTGCTCGTCTGAAAGAAGATATACACCTATGGCTTGAGTGTGAGTAAATCATAGAATAATTTTCATTTTTTGTCATTTTTAACTATCCCTTTAAACATTTCAAAATGTGTAGACTGTACAGGAAAAAAATGCTGGTTGTCCAAATAATTTATTTAAATGAACTAGCAACACAGTTGCTATACATTCTGTTTAATGTCAAATGTAAATGTAAGTTTACTTTATTCATGTAGTCCCAACACACATGGATTAAGTTTTTTTCTTTATGCATGAACAGAAACTGGTGTTGGATTATTTCTTCCCATCATGCTTTGCATAGTGCTAGATCAGAAGAGTAAATATTGCAATGATGCTATGCTTTAGTGAGTGACAGTGAAGACATGTTAATGTCCAAAGTTCAGTTATGTTTGACATTTAAAAGAGTTTCTGTTATCTTGAAGTTTTTTGTGGATACCGCGGTGCTGAAGAATATGGTCAGGTTGTGGATGGGTTCATTTATAAAGACTAGTATGTTGCCTCACTCAATGAGCAATATTTGCCACCACTAGTGTAGTAACAACTTTCTACTTGCACTGTGTTAACTTTAAAAAGAATTTTAGACGTATAGGACAAATGAATTACTAACACTTACAGGTCTTTTCCATTTACTCAAAATCACAGAAATAAATATACTGGAATCCACTCATAGGCCAACATAACTAAAAACAGCGTTAACTTAGCTCAACTAAAAATATGTTTAAAAGAAAGATAATTCATTTTGTTTTACTGCTAAAAATTAGTAAAATCAAAAAGCAGTGTAAGGTTCCTCTACAAATAAAGCTTATCCATCAGTTTTCCTTCATGTTTTATTTTCAGACATCATGAGAATATGTATATGTGTTTATAAATACAAAATAAATATACACAGCACACAGACATATTATGTCAACACAAACTTTTATTTTGGATATTAGTAAAAAACTAAAAACAAACAAAAAACACATGAATCGTTTGACAGCCCTAGTACAAATACAGGTACTGGTCTAATACTGTATGTACACTAAAGGTTATAGCCTAATTATGTACAGATATACCATGTAGGGTTAATATAAGGTACAGAAGTGTACAATTTTGAATAAGTAGTACCCCAGTGACAGCTTTTTTGGTTACACTTTATTTTACAGTGCTGTAGTTACACATTACTTCATGTACTTAATAGTAATAACAGTAAATTATAGATAATTACAAGTAACTAACCCTAAACCAAACCTTAACCCTAACTGTAACTCTATAGTAAGTGCATGTAGTTAATTAATAATACTCAGTACTTATTTGAGTAATTACAATGTAACTACGGCACTGTAAAATATAGTGTAACCGCTTTTTTAATATTTTATTTTTTTTCTGATAATGTACTCAAAAGTACCTGACGAACCTGATGCACTAGAATCACTGTGTGGACATTTACTGGGAATGTCTTTTATATTTATATTTCTTAGTTTGTTTGTTTATTTAGGCTATTTATTTCATGAAAACCCTCTTCATATTAGCTATAGCCTATTTAATGGCACTCTCCTCTATAACAGTGAATATACAGTTACAGGTCACTACATTGTCTGCAAATGCATTAAATCCATAAAATATAATGCTATATTATGACAAATATGACAACTTTGCTATGGTGGTATATTTAGTCTCGACATTAAGTATTTAGCTTTATTTATTTTAAGTATTTATAAAATCTTATATATCTTTGCAAGAGAGCAAAATTTTGCAAGTGAACAAAAATATCTTTTTTTTTTTTTTTTTTAATATGCAAACAGACAATTACAATAATTACAGAAAACAAATTAAATGCAGAAAACAAATACAAAGACCAACAAAACATACATAACAGTACAATTTGGGTGTGTTTGTGTGTGTGAGTGTAACTGGGTGTGGTAGTGGAAATATATATGAATATATATGACAATAATAATGATGAAGAGGGTAATAGTATCACACAAGAGGGGAAAAAAAAAAAAAAAAAAGATAAATGAGGGATGAGAAAGATGACAAAAGCAACAGTAATAGCAATATTAATAATAATAATAATAATGATAAATCCAATTAATAAGAAATGACAAATAGTAATAATAGTATTAGTAGTAGTAGTAATGATAAACTATTAACAAATATACTCACTTCATCCGGAATGAGGGGGGAGGTTAAAGGATCAGGAAGAGGACCAATAAAGTTAATAGTAGTAGTAATAACAATAATAATAATAAATAATAAGAATTTTAGTGACAATAATAATGATGAAGAGGGTAATAGTATCACAAAAAAAAAAAAAGAACTGATAAATGAGGGATGAGAAAGATGACAAAAGCAATAGTAATAGCAATATTAATAATAATAATAATAATAATAATAATAATAATAATATTGATACAGCCATTGATAGTAATGATAATAGTAGTAATTATAATAGCAATAATAATGGAAATATTGATACAGCTATTAATAATAAGGTTTTATAAAGCTGCCTCTGACACCCTCATGGCCATGGGATAGAATAGACCCCCGCCAGCGTCATGTTGCAACAGGCTATCAAGGTGAGGTGCTGCGAGGGCCAGGGTCCCAAACTCCATACTCAACCCCAGCCGTCCCACACATGCCACGCTTACCCTGCCTTTGTTTTTGTTTTGGTTTTTTATGTTTTTTTATAAATATGGCAGCTTTCATTGTTATACTCATGATATGTTTGTCAACTAGTGTATAATGCATTAAAAAAGTATGGCGTGCAGCATGGAACCCGCCCAGTGCAAAGCCCAGGCCGCCACGCACACGCCACACTTACCCTCTGTGTGCTTTTTTTTTTTTGCGCTTTAAACTTGTTTTATATTCCAAATGAATGTGTGTGTGCACCTCATCTAACATGTGAAGCATTAAAACAGCGAGACAAGTGCTGAGCCAGCCGGAGACAAGAAAACCCAGGTGAAAGTACAAGCTGGAGGGCGAAAGCCCAAGGCCCCCGGCCCCACACCACACTAACCCACAACTAATCAGAACCGCACATGGCAGGGGCTAGTATGCCACAGGCAACCAGGATCCCAAGCGCGAGAGAGAGAGAGATTTAAATGTAATCTTTTAAGTATTTTATTAATATTTAATATTAATTGGTGTTGCTATCTCTTCCTGACCCCCACCCCCCAGTCATGTGTGAATATTAATGGTATCATTGAGGATGGCTTCAGACAAAGAAGGTCAGTGGATTCATGACTGTTGGAAGTTAAAGAGAGATGACCAAGAAGGGTGTAATTCTGGTGTATTATTGTGAGTGGAGGTAGACAAGTTTTCCATGGAGATGTACTCTATTAGTAATTTTTCCAAGTTGTAATGTGTATGGTGTTCCTTGATTTCCAGTTCATGAGGATAGTTTTCTTGGCGATAGTTAGAGCCACCAGGAGTATTGACTGTTTGTATTGTTTAAATTGATTATGGATATGTCACCTAATATACAGAGGGAGGGAGACAGCGGGATGTGACATCCCATAAGATTGGATAGTGAGTCAGTAACGTTTTCCCAGAATTTTTTAACTGAAGTGCAATCCCAAATAGCGTGTAAATAGGTGTCTGGAGTGTTTTGTGTGCAATGTGAGCATGTTTCTGAAGCGAAACCCATTTTAAATAATTTCCGTCCAGTTAGGTGAAATCTATGAAGTACTTTATACTGTATAAGTTGTAAGTTGGCGTTTTTTGTCATGAAGTAGATATTTTTACAGATTTGTGTCCAGAAAGCGGCATTAGGAGCAATGGATAAGTCAGATTCCCATTTAGCATTGGGTAGGCTTATTGAATTGTCTGATTTGGATATTATTTTATATATTTTGGAAAGTAGTTTTTTTGGAGGTTATATTAATTAGCTCTGAGATTGGAGGGGAAGGTCTAGATTAATTGTCTGAGTGTCAATTTTTGATTGAATAGATGATTTGATTTGTAAATATTCCAAAAAACAATTACTCCCAATGCCGTATTTCTGGACCAAGTGGGAAAATGGTGCCAATTTATTATTAAGGAGGATATGTTGAAGTTGTGTGATGCCCTTATTTACCCATGTGCGTAAGTTGAGTGGCTTCTTGTCAACAATAAAATCTGGGTTATTCCAGATTGTAGATGGTGCAATAGGGGTGTTTGTGATTGATGAAAATTTCCACCAGGCTGTCAGAGCTGCGGCTATTGTTGGTGTTTTTAAAACAGTGATGCTTTTGATTGTCTGATTGTAGAAAGGTAATTCTGAAATGTTAATGTCTTTACAAATTGACTGTTCAATATCTAGCCATGTGCTTTCTGATGGGTTTGGGTGAATCCATTTGTATATGTTTTGGAGCTGGTTAGCCAAAAAGTAGTGTTAGAAGTGTGGTACTTCCAGTCCTCCTTGTGTTTTTGTTTTTTTTAGTGTAGATAATTTAATTCTTGGGGTCTTATTTTTCCAATAGAATTTAGTGACAATTGAATCTAGTGATTTAAACCAGGTGAGGGTGGGTAGTGCTGGGGGTCATTGTAAATAAATAGTTTAATTTAGGGAGTATAGCCATTTTAATTACTGATATTCTGCCCATAATGGATAGTGGTAAATTCATCCAGCGATGCAGGTCATCATTTATTGTTTTAAGTAATGGAGTAAAGTTGAGTCCAAACAGCTCTGACAGCCTGGGGGAAACCTTAATGCCTAAGTATGTGATATAGTTGGTGCACAAAGGAATAGGTGGTGTCTGGGATGTCACATCCAAGCTATTGGAATGTAATGAAAGTATGGCTGATTTACTCCAGTTGATCGAGTATTCAGAGATATTTGAGAATGAATCAATGAGTTTAATCGTTTCTTGTAATGATGATGTGGGGTCTTGTAAATATAGTAATATGTCATCAGCGTAAAGACTAATTTTGTGCTGCATGTTTAGTGTTTGAATTCCTTTAATGTTGCTGTTTTGACGGACGACTGCTGCTAATGGCTCAATGAAAATGGTGAATAATGAAGGGGAGAGTGGGCATCCTTGTCTAGTCCCCCATTGCAGTGTAAAGATACGTGATGTTAGTCCATTGGTGATGACAGTGGCTGAAGGTGATGTATACAGAATTTTGATCCAATTAATGAATGACTCCCCAAAACCAAACCTCTCTAATGTGGAAAACAGGAATTTCCAATTGACCCTATCAAAAGCTTTTTCTGCATCGAGAGTAACTATGATGGTTTTGGTATTTTGAGTTGATGAATAATGTATTAAGTTAAAAAGTCTGCGTGTGTTGTTGGATGAAAGTCTACCTTTGATGAAACCGGTTTGATCTGGATGGATTATGGATGGTGTGACTTTTTCTATCTATATGCTAGTGCTTTGGCAATTTTAATGTCTACATTGATTAGGGAAATCGGACGATAACTTGACGGTGATGTTGGGTCTTTATTTGGTTTAAGAAGAAGTGAAATTGTGCTGAGTTCATACTATCTGGGAGTTTTGATTTTGTTTTGATTCGGTAATCATACGGATGAAGAGTGGTGATAAAATGGACCAAAAGTGTTTTTGTAGAACTCAGCAGGGAATCCGTCGGGGCCTGGTGCTTATTGTTTGGCATGAGTTTGAGAGCATTAAAAGTTCATGTTCTGATAATGGAGATTCAAGAGTATTTATTTGATGTTTACTGAGTTGAGGTAGGTTGATATTGTTGAGAAATGAGTCAATGTCTTTCTGACCTGGGTCTTTTTCAGAGGAATATAATTTACTGTAAAAATTTTGAAAGATTTGATTTATTTCCTCTGGTGAGTTGGTGGATTTCCCTACTGTGTCTATAATCACTGGTATTGTAGCCTTTTCCTTATTTTGTTTGATCTGATTTGCCAATATTTAAAATATTAAAATATTTAACAAAAATCTTTGAGAGAGAATGCAAAAGTTTTGCGAGGACATGCAAATATCTTTGCAAGTGAACATAAAAGTTTTGCAAAGAAACGCAAACACCTTTGCAAGAGAACGCTAAATATTGCGAGTGAACGCAAAAGTTGAAAGGGAATGCAAATATCTTTGCAAGAGAAAGCTAAATTTTGCGAGTGAACGCAAATATTTTTGAGAGTGTATGAAAAAGTTTTGCGAGTGAACACAAATATCTTTGAAGAGTACGCAATAGTTTTGCAAGGAAATGCAAATATCTTTGCGAGAGAAAGCTAAATTTTGCGAGTGAACGCAAATATCTTTGCGAGAGAGCACAAAAGTTTTGTGAGGAAATATATCTAAATTACGACATATGCTCTCAATGACAAATGCGGAACAGTTGGTTCATGCATTCATGACCTCAAGACTAGATTATTGTAACGCTCTACTGGGTGGTTGTTCTGCTCGGCTTTTAAACAGACTACAGTTGGTCCAAAATGCGGCAGCTAGAGTTCTTACTAGAACCAGAAAGTATGACCATATTAGCCCAGTTCTGTCAACATTACATTGGCTCCCTATTAAACATCGTATAGATTTTAAAATCTTGCTACTTACTTATAAAGCTCTAAATGGTTTAGCTCCCCAGTACCTAAGCGAGCTCTTAATGCATTATAGTCCTTCACGTTTATTGCGATCTCAGAATTCAGGCCAGTTGATAATACCCAGAATATTAAAATCAACTGAAGGCGGCAGATCCTTTTTCCTATTTAGCCCCTAAACTCTGGAACAATCTTCCTAGCATTGTTCGGGAAGCAGACACACTCTGTCAGTTTAAATCTAGACTAAAACACATCTCTTTGCTCTTGCATACACATAACACATTATCAATACATTAACATTTTTCAAATCCGTTAAGGATTGTTACGCTGCAATAATTAGGTCGGCCGGAACCGAGAACATTTCCTATAACACTAGATATACCTGTACATCAGAATAAGAATGGCATCTACGCTAATATCTGTCTCTCTGCTTATCCTGAGGTTTGCCGGGTGCTGGATCCAGGCCGTATCCAGATCAGATGGAGAACCTGTGTCTGGACCTGACTACAACGTAGCCCAGGAGACAATGGGCTACAGATCCAGTTCTGGCTGCATCTATAATTCTGATTTTTAATCCCCGTATCCGCTTACATATATTTATATATAATCTATTTTTAATCTCTATAAAAAAATGTATAATTCAGATTTGATCTCCATATCCATTTACATATTTATATTATCTTCCAAGGGGTTTTTTCCCTCCTAGGACTTTTTTCCCAGTGTTAGCACGCTGGGTTTTCTCCTAGGGGTTTTTTTCCACCCCTGGGAGTCAGCCGACATTGGCTTAATGTAGCACCATCTTGTATATGTTACATATTACCACGCTTGTTTGTACAGCTTATTTTTAACCACTTCCCTTTTTTCTGTGCTTCTAATATGTAAAGCTGCTTTGAAACAATTACCAATTGTAAAAGCGCTATATAAATAAATTTGACTTGACTTGACTTGAAATGCAAATATCTTTTCGAGAGAACCCAAAAGTTTTGCAAGGGAACGCAAATATATTTGTGAAACAACGCAAACGTTTTGCAAGGGAATGCAAATATCTGTGAGAATACACAAAAGTTTTGCAAGGAATGCAAATATCTTTGCAAGGTAACACAAATACCTTTTCCACGTAAACTCCTCCCCTGCAGGGTAAGTTGTGGTCTCCGCAGCGTCCCCTACGGTTCGCTTCCCCCAGTGTTCTCTAAGTCTTACTGTAGTGGGTCTTGCGGAACAGCAGTAGACTCTCTCAGTGTGAGCTCACCCACTTCTCCGCCCCACTGGTGCATCGGGTGGCTAGGGAAGGGATCTGTAACTGTGGCGTTTTATTTGGGATCCCCATTCGTCGGTCACTATTGACGTACGTGGAACGTGACCGACTGAAAGGGAACGTCTCGGTTACGTATGTAACCCTCATTCCCTGAAGGACAGGACGGAGACATACGTCCTGTCACCACAGTTTCTGTGCCCTCGCTGCAGTGCGGACTAGGTTGTCTCCTCAGCGAAAAACAGAGTGCGATTGCATCTGCTTCCCTATTTATACCACCTGGCGGAGACGGTGCGCATTATGCAAATATTGCACGCCAATTCCATTGGGTTTTAGTTCAATCGAAGCTGATAGGGCTTTCTGGCGAATCCCAATTCGTCGGTCACTACTGATGTACGTCTCCGTTCCCTCCTTCAGGGAACAAGGGTTAGATACATAACCGAGACGTTAGCCTACTTTGAGTATTTCCATTTTATGCAACTTTACATGTTTGCAATTAATAGTAAATTAATAAATTAATAATTAATTAAGATCATCATGTTTGTAGTGTGATCCAGGGGATTAAAGTGGAGTAAATTACTCCACTAGGTCTGCCTATATGTTTTAATCCACTGGATCAGGCTACAAACATGATCTTATAGAACATGATGCATTGCTGTGTCTGTTATCCCATAATTCCCACTTTTGTACACATTGGCTGTATTTTTTGTTTACATAGTCTTGCTTTAACGGACAATAATATAAGACAACACAGCAAAAACAGTTTACTGTGAAGCTGTTATATATTTATTGTCCAACATTCCCATTTTTTCTGATGCATGTCCTTAATTTAATTTCATATATTGGTATTAATTCAGTGTTTATAATGCTAATACTTGAACTTGAACAAAGAATTTCAAACTTCAAACTGACATGGATTCTAGAGAGCAAAGGTTTTGTGAAAAAAGTGGAAGACTTAAACACAAAGTGTGTAAAATAAACTGTAAAAAGGATTTGATGATCACTAGTGATAGTATTTTATTCTGTGTTGTCTTCATTCAGGTTGGATTTCAGCTTTAATGTACGTTGTTGTTGTTTTTTTTTTAACAAAGCAGCTGATATTGCCATAAAAACTAGTGGACTGACGACTCATTTTCACCACAAAATGGCAGAAACGCAGGGCCGCTGCTGGGCGCCGGTGTTTCAATGGAGCGTTCTATTGACTGTCGCTTCTTGTTGGTGCATATTCTTTGCCTGGGCTAAGGAGAAGAGGAACTGGACTGTTGCTCAGTGGTCCAAAGTCCTCTTTTCAGATGAAAGTAAATTTTGCATTTCCTTTGGAAATCAGGGTCCCAGAGTCTGGAGGAAGAGAGGAGAGGCACACAATCCATGTTGCTTGAGGTCCAGTGTGAAGTTTCCACAGTCAGTGATGATTTGGGGTGCCATGTCATCTGCTGGTGTTGGTCCACCGTGTTTTCTGAAGTCCACAGTCAACGCAGCCATCTACCAGGAAATTTACCACTTCATGCTTCCTGCTGCTGACAAGCTTTATGGAGATGCTGATTTCATTTTCCAGCAGGATTTGGCACCTGCCCACACTGCCAAAGGGACCAAAAGCTGGTTCAATGACCATGGTGTTACTGTGCTTGATTGGCCAGCAAACTTGCCTGACCTTAACCCCATAGAGAATCTCAAGAGGAAGATGAGAGACACCAGACCCAACAATGCAGAAGAGCTGAAGGCCGCTATCAAAGCAATCTGGGCTTCCATTACACCTGAGCAGAGCCACAGACTGATCGACTCCATGCCACGCCACATTGATGCAGTAATTCATGCAAAAGGAGGCCCAAGCAAGTATTGAGTGCATAGAAATGAATATACTTTTTCATAAGCCTGACATTTATGTTTTAAATATACTTTTTTTTATTGATCTTATGAAGTATTCTAATTTAGATAGTAAATTGGTGGTTTTTTCTTAAATGTGATCCAAAATCACCACAATTAAAAGAACCAAAGACTTAAAGTACTTCAGTATGTGTGGATTGAATTTATTTAATACACAGTTCCACAATTTGAGTTGAATTACTGAAATAAATGAAGTTTTCCACGACATTCTAATTTGATGCACACAATAACCAGTCCCTCCAGAAAAACGCGATTATGCGATCGCCTGATTTAATCAGTCCCTCCAGAAAAACACGAATTTTTTTGTGATTGCTGCGGGCAAAAATCCTTGATTTTGCAGCACGTTTTCTTAAAAAATGCGATGGAATATGTGGGATATTTTTGCAATTTTATGCGATGAAATTGCGGGAACTTGCAAAAACTGCGGTTTGATGAAAAGAGAGAGAAAAAAAAAAAAGGTGATTCCCCCAACACCATGTTCTTACTAGGCTACTACCTTAATGTAAAGAGTAATTTCTTATTACTTCCTATGATAAGCATACTAAATCACAGAATTTTATTTCAGACTGTAATGATGGGTCAGTGGAGAGTGGATCCATTTGCAGTCTTTATTAAAACACAGTATAAACAAACAGGGCAAAGACAATACCGTAGTCGGGACAGGCAAGGGTCAGGGCTGGCATCAAGAATCATAAACGGGTCACAGGCAATGGTCGAGACAGGCGGCAAGCAAACACAGATCAGAGTCCAGGCAAGGTTCAAGGTAGGCGGCAGAAGTTCTCAGGAGATAAACAGTCCACAGAAATAACGCTCAGAAATGATCACCTTAGCAAATCAAGACTTCGCGATGTAATGCAGTGTGTGAAGCTCTTAAATAGTGTGTGTGTGATGTGGTGCAGGTGCATGTGTAATCAGTCCCAGGAATGAGGGCCTATGGGAAATGTAGTCCGAATGTGAAACAGTCAATATTCCGGTGATGGCTCCCTCCGATGGTCCGGAGGACGAGTCGAGGGAGCCTCATTCATGACACAGACCTTAATTAACACATGGCTCAAACTTACAAAACATTGAATCAACACTCTAAAAAATGCTGGGTTAAATATGGACAAACCCAGGGATTGGGTTGTTTTCACCCAGCCATTTTTTTCAACCAATTTTGGATTTATATTTTTAGTCAGCAATATATAGTAAAAGGCATGTTTTTGCTCACCCCCAAATAGGGGCGAATTTGTGGGGTATTTTAAGCTGAAACTTGACCAGACCAGAGACTTGTATTACATCTTGTGAAAGAGGGCATAATAGGTGCCCTTTAACCCAACCTGCTGGGTTTGTCCATATTTAACCCAACTTGGGTTGTTTTCAACCCAGCATTTTTTAGAGTGAAACAAGTTCTGTAGCTTTACAAAAGGAATATGAGTTTGTAGAAAGGCGCTATATAAAATAAACTTATATTATTATTATTAATATTCAACAACTTCTGTAAAAATGAATAAATAAAATATATTTAAAAAATGTGCCTGGGCTAAGGAGAAGAGGAACTGGACTGTTGCTCAGTGGTCCAAAGTCCTCTTTTCAGATGAAAGTAAACTTTGCATTTCCTTTGGAAATCAGGGTCCCAGAGTCTGGAGGAAGAGAGGAGAGGCACAACATAAACCATGTTGCTTTAAGTCCAGTGTGAAGTTTCCACAGTCAGTGATGATTTGGGGTGCCATGTCATGTGCTGCTGTTGGTCCATTGTGTTTCCTGAAGTCCACAGTCAACGCAGCCATCTACCAGGACATTTTAGAGCACTTCATGCTTCATGCTTTCATAATTTGAAAAAATGCGACCCCCGCATAAATATGCGGACTTTGGCTGATTATGCATTAAACAGTCCCTCCAGAAAAACGCGATTATGCGATCGCCTGATTTAATGCATAATCAGCCAAAGTCCGCATATTTATGCGGGGGTCGCATTTTTTCAAATACGCCGCACTTTCGCCGCATAAATTGCCGATTTCATCAAGCAAAATATGCGGGGCTAGCATGATTTCATAATCCCTGCATTTTCGTTGCAAAAAAGTCACATATATCTTAGCAGAAAGTTGAAAAATGTTGCGTTTACTTCACACTAGTAAAGCGCCATTATTTTCCCCCTATTGCCATGGGAACCTTATGAAGTGACGTAATTACGCGACCTGAACATCATCTGCAAACCCCGCGGTGAAACCATGATAAAGCACGCAAATCATTCTCATTTGCCAACAAAAATAAGCGCAAAAGACCGCGCGAAGCAGTTTCCCGGTGTGTTAGCTACATGACAGTGGGGGCAAATTATTTTGCACTCCGTGCAACTGCGTGTTGACGCTGAAAAAACCACTTTCACTTTGCCACCGCCAAGGATAGCACCGCCAAGCAGCAGCGGAAGCAGGCAGGAAGAAGCACACATTTTTTAAAAATATTTTATTTATTCATTTTTACAGAAGTTGTTGAATATTAATAATAATAATAATATAAGTTTATTTTATATAGCGCCTTTCTACAAACTCATATTCCTTTTGTAAAGCTACAGAACTTGTTTGATTCAATGTTTTGTAAGTTTGAGCCATGTGTTAATTAAGGTCTGAAATAAAATTCTGTGATTTAGTATGCTTGCTTATTAGGGGTGTGACGAGATCTCGTGGCACGAGATCTCGCGAGACTAAACTGTGACGAGATTTCTCGTCGAGGCGAAAAGTAGTCTCGTGATGTTGCCATGACAGAGTGTTAGGATGATTAGGAAAGAATATGCCACCGCTACGTTTACATTATGCCTCCACTGTCGTTTTGCTTTGTATTTAAATAAAAAAAACATTTAATTCAGTTGGATAACGGTCGCCGCCGCTCCATTTACAGAGTACGCGCGACCGTTGAAAGTGAAAGTAAACGCGCGCGCGCGCATTCAAACGTGATTTCAATACCCCGCATTTTGAAAGCGGCTCACTGATGAATACAGATCTCTCTCAATATGAAAGCTATTTTAGGCTGGGCAGTGTAGTTGTAACCATCTCTCAGCTCTCGATTATGGTTGCACTTATTGTAAAGTGTTACCATAAAAATGAATAACAGTTTTCTCTTCTTATTATTTACTAGTACAAACAATAAGGTTTCATTTGTTAACATTAGTTAATGCACTGTGAACTATCATGAACTAACAATGAATGACTATTTTTATCAACTAACAAAGATTAATAAATACTGTAGCAAATATATTGCTTGTTGTTAGTTGATGTTGGTTAATACATTAATGTTAATAAATGAGACCTTATTGTAAAGTGTTACCATTTTTATTTATACTGTTTTTATTTCTGTGATCAGTTTGTGGAGAGGAGTTCAGTTAATAGGTCAAAAGTTGTAGAAGCTCATAAATCATGTACAGTAAGGTCTGAAGAGACTGAAATCATACAGGAGAGAAGTCAGTCAGTTCAGTTAGTGGCAAAACCTTTTACATTACTAAGTATTGTTGTCTTTTACTGCATATGATAATTCAGTCTCAGAAAGTAGAACTGAAATGACATTCATTACAAAATGATTAGTTAAAACATTTCAAATACACCTGCAGACTACTTTTTCTAGTCATCTATTTCGCCATCTTGTCTCGTCTCGTGAACTCAATCTCGAGTCTCGTCTCGTGAGATACTGGTCTCGTCACACCGCTATTGCTTATCATAGGAAGTAATAAGAAATGACTCTTTACATTAAGGTAGTAGCCTAGTAAGAACATGGTGTTGGGGGAATTACCTTTTTTTTCTCTTTTTCATGCAAGTTCCCGCAATTTCATCGCATAAAATTGCAAAAATATCCCGCATATTCCATCGCATTTTTTAAGAAAACGTGCTGCAAAATCAAGGATTTTTTCTGGAGGGACTGAATAACGGTGCTGTCATCATCACTGACAGCAGCGCCGTTTCGATGTCACGATGTCTCTGCGTTGATTCTATGTCAGTTTGCTATCTGAGTGTGATTTACCACAACCTCTATATGTAGAAAATGGATAAAAGCTAACATAACTAAGTCATCTAAGAAAATAAACGATTTAATAAACAGCGTAGGCTAAATGTGGCTCACCTTCAATCACCAGAAAAACCCCAAAAAGGAGAAAAAGGTTCCTCATACTGGTTTTGTTTCTGACTGCAGACTGTATCCAAAACTGATGAAATACTCGTTTCAAACCATCAATGTCGCGTGCTAAACGCTTGTTTGACGTGCGCGTCGCCTCGCCCTCAGATGGGAGGAGTGAAAAAACTGCAGCAAGACAGACAGATCTCTGTTCTCATAGTGCAGCGTTTCTTTTTTTTCCTTTTTTTTTTTAATAGCAAATAAACAAATGCAAAATAGGCATTGAACAAACAATAGAACAAATATCAAAGGCAGACATAGATGCAATTACAATATGTAACAGTAAAGTTTTACATAAAATGTAAAGGGCAATGAAGAACAAAAATAAAACAAATAAATAAATAAATAAAATAATTAAAAAAAAGGTACGATATGTAATATTGTTGCAGTAAAATATTCAAAATCCACTAGGTCAGTGTTATATATTTTGTTCACTTGAGTACTTACAATATCCCAAATGTTTGCAACTATTTGTAAATCGTGAGAAAATTGCAATTTTACCCAAAGCTCCGGGACGTGTGAGGAGTCGCCTGTCAATGGCGTCATACCCGCGTTACCCTCCGTTTACGGTTTATTTTGTAGAAACCATGGAAACACCAAAGACGCTTTAATATTTACATGTTTTAATAGACAAGGGAACAACTGCTTTGATATATTTATAGGCAGAAAATGATTTGTTGTTATATAGCTCAACACGTTTAGTCTTATTGTTTAAATCTAGTTTTCTTGATTTTTTGCGAGTACCATGCTTTACCATGCCTCAGAGAAAAACACTATTTTGTGAAGTAGCTAACATAGCATAATCAGATGCAGCTTTATTTTTAGTAACATTAATACAGCATTTTCTCCATCATACAATACGTTTTAAATTAATTGCATGCCATTTATCAACACAATCATCCAGCATTTAATATGATATTGTAAAATCGATCTATCTTACTGCAGTGTGTAACAGTGTCTCACAGCAGCCGCCGAGCGAACGCACAGAGTAACGTTATAACATCATTTTCAACACTCTCAAATGTATCTAATATGATAAACAGAGCTGCGTTACCTCATACTCATGACCGGAAAAGCGTAAGCAGCGCCGATGACTGTGTCATAATAAAAGTCCCGCTGCTCGTGAGGCGTGTGTTGATCAATCGCTCCAGCTCCTCGTTCAGCTCCACAACACTCGCTCCTGCTCTGATTCACACTACAGTAACGTTAATAATCACATCCATGAACATGATTTCTTCCCGAGTCAATCCCTATTCTTTTGCAACGTCCGTTGAGGTGGAGATCACATGTCGCAAGATTCCGTGTTCAAACTATGCCTTTTTGAATAGGCCTCTAGCGACATATAACAGCCAGATTTAAACTGTGCTTTCATGCTTTGTCTGTTGCTGAGCCGGACGGATGCACTCAGCACTTGTCATTTATCACTCACAACTATGCAGTTTTTTTAACAACATAATGTTTATTTTAGGTTTCAGCCATTCTACATAAGTACTAGTAAAACAATACATTTAGAGTTTGTAAAATACACACTGATGTCTATGGAAGCAGCAATAACAATCAATTAAAATATAATGCCAATGTGTTTTATTCATATCAGATACAAGTAACTATAAAGTTTATACAACTAAAAGTCTATTTTTCTCCCAGATCACCGGCCATTTACTTACAAGTATTTCGGGAGAAACTGATGAATTCACACATTTGTGAATGAATGGGTCTCTCTCAGGAGCTCAGTGAATTCAAGCGTGGTACTGTGATAGGTTTCCACCTGTGCAATAAGTCCATTCGTGAAATTTCCTCACTACTAAATATTCCACGGTCAACTGTTAGTGATATCATAACAAAGCGGAAGCAATTGGGAACAACAGCAACTCAGTCACAAAGTGGTAGGCCACGTAAAATCACAGAGCGGGGTCAGCGCATGCTGAGGCACACAGTGCGCAGAAGTCACCAACTTTCTCCAGAGTCAATAGCTACAGACCTCCAAACTTCATGTGGCCTTCAGATTATCTCGAGAACAGTGTGTAGAGAGCTTCATGGAATGAGTTTCCATGGCCGAGCAGCTGCATCCAAGCCTTACATCACCAAGTGCAATGCAAAGCGTGGGATGCAGTGGTGTAAATCACGCCATCACTGGACTCTAGAGCAGTGGAGACGTGTTCTCTGGAGTGACCAATCACGCTTCTCTGTCTGGCAATCCGATGCTGGGTTTGGTGGTTCCAGGAGAACGGTACTTGCCTGACTGCATTGTGCCAAGTGTAAAGTTTGGTGGAGGGGGATTATGGTGTGGGGTTGTTTTTCAGGGGTTGGGCTTGAACCCTTAGTTCCAGGGAAAGGAACTCTTAATGCTTCAGCATACCAAGACATTTTGGACAATTTCATGCTCCCAACTTTGTGGGAACAGTTTGATTATGATCCCTTCCTGACATGACTGCGCACCAGTGCACAAAGCAAGGCCCATAAAGACATGAATGAGTGAGTTTGGTGTGGAGTTTGGTGTGTTTTTCCCAGTGTTAGCACGCTGGGTTTTTCTCCTAGGGGTTTTTTTCCACCCCTGGGAGTCAGCCGACATTGGCTTAATGTAGCACCATCTTGTATATGTTACATATTACCACGCTTGTTTGTACAGCTTATTTTTAACCACTTCCCTTTTTTCTGTGCTTCTAATATGTAAAGCTGCTTTGAAACAATTACCAATTGTAAAAGCGCTATATAAATAAATTTGACTTGACTTGACTTGGAGGAACTTGACTGGCCTGCACAGAGTCCTGACCTCAACCCGATAGAGCACCTTGGGATGAATTAGAGCGGAGACTGTGAGCCAGGCCTTCTCGCCATCATCACTGCCTGACCTCACAAATGCGCTTCTAGAAGAATGGTCAAAAATTCCCATAAACACACTCCCAAACCTTGTGGAAAGCCTTCCCAGAAGAGTAGAAGCTGTTATAGCTGCAAAGGGTGGGCCAACTCCATATTAAACCCCTACGGATTAAGAATGGGATGTCATTAAAGTTCATGTTCACGTAAAGGCAGGCATCCCAAAACTTTTGCCAATATAGTGTATGTTCTAGGAATCAGTAACTAACGTTCCCAGAACATTCTGCGAACCAAAAATTGTTAGCTGGGGTAGAGTTAATGAAAGTTATCGTGAGCATTGTAATGTATGTCTTAACAAATGTTAAGGAAGATTTTAAAACAAGTTCATTCATAAATTCATTAGATTGCTGTGGAAATACAAACCGTAAGACAAAAGACTACAAGACTACAAAACAAAAGGACTAATTCTGCATCTTATAGGCCTATCACACATCAATCATGTTTCTAATACATCAAGTATCCTTTTCAACAGCTTAGATGTCTTTACAGCTTTTCGATTGTTCTGTATTGAAGTTAGAGAGTTGTAAAAAAAAATCTTAAAATCCATCGAAAATAGTCTACCATTTGGTACAGTCAATATAAATTATGATATATTTCCCTATAGAATAAGAAGTTTATATTATAGATTTACAATAAACCAGTATCACAACCCATAAACAAGTATGTAAAAGAACTCAAAAAGAAATATAGGTTTAATAATTTGGTATAATTACAACTGAAAAATAAGTGTACAATTGTTTCTGTTTTTTCCTTTACAAAAACTGCATAATGGCAAAAACCCTTCTTTAAATTTACTAATAAAATCATTACATGGATAATATATGTTTAGTATTTTAAAGCATAAAGTCTGCTTAATCAAAGAAGGAACACGTCCCACTTTTTATTGGCCTTAACTACTATGTACTTACATTTAAATTAATCATTTGATACAATGCACTTATTGTGTACATACATGTTTTTACATTGTACTTATATTTGAAAAGCACTTGCATGTAATTACATCTGTAATTAATTTGTTATTACATTTATAATTACACTGTTGACCCATCCCTTAACCCTTACACCTACCCTTAAACCTGCCCATATCACCAAAGCTTTCCCTAACCTTACCCGTATCCCACCTCAATAGCAGCAAAAGTGTTTTGCCACTCAATATGAACCAAATAAGTACATTGTACTTATTTTTTGATGTAAGTACATAGTAGTTAAGGCCACTTAATATAAAGTGGGACCAAGGAACACTTGAACTAACATCAGCGTGATAAAAATATCTTTGGAAAACAAAATATTTTATGTGTAATTTGACAGGGTTTTTTTTTGTAATTTTACTGTTTGTCTCAGGCCTACATTACATGGTGAGAGCGGGGTTTATGAGCTATACTGCATCCAGCCACCTGGGGACGATCGAGACGCTTTGGCTTCACTTTTCAGGACTCATGTTTTTTTTTGCATTTACACTGTTTCAACAAGCAGGAGTCGCCAGCATGTGGTGTTTGAAAAAGGGATAGTTCACCCAAAAAATGAAAATTCTGTCATTTTTTCTCACTCTCATGTTAATTTCTTTCTTGTACTGAACACAAAAGAAGATATTTTGAAGAATGTTGTAACCAAACATTTACCAGACCCTATTGGTAAATAAATTTACCAAACAGTAAATGTTTGGTTACAACATTCTTCAAGATGTCTTCCGTTGTGTTCAACAGAAGAAAAAACTTTATGCAAGTTTTGAACAACCTGAGAGTGAGTAGGCCTAAATGATGACTTTCTTTTCTTTTCTCTTTTTGCGTGAACTAGAATGAACTACATATGAACTCTTAAAGGTCAAGTTCTGTCTTTTTAGAGAAGAAATGAAAAAATATATCAAGCGAGTCGAATCTGAAGTATCTAAGGGTTTTCAATAACAATCTGTGTGTTTTAGAAAGCAACTATACATTGGTGTTTTAATTACTTTGTTTTTATATTAATTTCATAATCATTAGTTGTTTTATGTTTTTTTATATTTTTGTATTACTTATTATTTCCTTTCTGTTGTTTAATCTTATGATCTTATGTGTCTCAACAAGGCAGTGTAAGTGTGATCTGTTTTGTTATTTCATTGAAATTTGGCATGATCTAACAAATCAGTTTGTTCATGTACTCCACTGTGAGATGAGATGTTTGTAAATGTGATTAATTTTGAATTAAACCACAAGAACTGATGCAATCTGTGTTTAGATCAGAGAACAGGAATCCATTTAAGATGGCTTGCATTCTACAAAATCATCATGTTAAAATATCTCCTGGTCTGGTTTATGAAGTCAAATAAAAAGACAAGAAGCAAAAGAGAGAACTGAGAAGACCTCACCAACACACATGCTAAAAAAAAAAGGTGTTGATGCTTGTAAGTTTAGAGGGAGGGCTTCTTTTCCTGCTAACAGTTTCCTCTAAACAGTGACAAACACCTTTCACAGAAAGCATTAGAAACACAAGCGGCTCAGTTTCTGAGTCAATGTGAAACTGCTGCAATTTATTTCAAGTCAGTTAGTGTCTTTTGAGTGGACAAACATCTCTCATTGTGTTTACTTGTGTGGTTGACTGATGTGTTAGACAGATTTCCACTATATCAACGACTGAAAGTAGACTTCTGCCAGTCTGTAAAGAAACACCTAGCACCTCTATGAGCATGAGAGAGCTGGGTGTCGAATCAACATGATGAGAACAGAAAGAACTGAATCTTGAGCTGAACTAAAGGAAAGACTGCAAAAAAAAGATCGATCAATAACGTTAATCTATTGAAATTTATCACAATCTTTAGAAATAGACTAATATAACACAATATCGTCATCATAAAGAGGATTTATTTAGAGCTACGAAGCTGTTAAACTGAGCGCGTTCTCGTGACAATCGCGCGCACGTTCACGGAGGCGCGCTGACAGGAGGAGTTTCTCTGTTTCTAAACGTCAAATTATCTTAAAATAGCATTTACTGTAGAGAAAGACAATTAATGACACATTCTGTCGAAATCAGCGGCAGATTAAGCGATTTATCTCAAACGGTTTAAGAAAATGAGCCACACGTTTATTTTGCTCTATTTTTATCATCTGCTTGGTAAGTAGACTATATATAGGCCATATATATATATATATATTTTCACGTCGATGAAATCACATAGTAAGATACATTATTGGTATCACTACAATATGTAGTGTATTATGAGGATAAATTCGTTCACATTAGTTTTTTTTAGGTAGCTATGAACTAAAAATGAAAGATAACTATAGAATGTTAACTTCTAGATATCTACTAATACGTTCAAGTAGTAGTATAACATTTAAGTATTATAACATGGATCCATTAAGAACAAATATGAATTAACAATGAACAATAGTTCTATATTAATAAATGAATACAGTATATGATGTATAAAGTGTTGCGTTAGTTTATGTCATGGACATTTTATGACATTGAATGCATTTTCATGTTGACGAATTGAATTTTATTGTCTTTTTACATTTACATTAATCTTATCCTCTAGGTTTTTTTGTTGCTGAGACAAATGTAGTGAAGACAGTGTCGGTGACTGAAGGAGATTCAGCCACTCTGGACTCTGAGGTTTCTGAAATACAGGGAGACGACAGCATAGAGTGGACGTTTGGAAGCATTCGTGTGGCTAGAATGAAGGGAAGGAATGGTATCTTTTCTATGCAGTACAGTAATGATTGGAAATTCGCAGGGAGTCCAGCTCCATAATCAAACTGGATCTCTCACCATTAGAAACAGCAAATCTGTACACAGTGGAGTTTATGATCTAAGCATCACGGTCAGAAGTGTGGAGTCAACCAAGAGTTACAGGTTCACAGTTTATGGTGAGTAGATTATTATATGCATACAGTAGTACTAAACTACATCATTGTTATTTACCCATAATGATGTTTCAGAATGCACTTTTATTTTTTGTTTGTTTGTTTTTGATCAGGTCTCTATGTCGTTGGTTTTTCAGTGAAATCCTGTTAACTTTGAATAAATTACAAATGTTATTATGATGACTGAAAATAATTCACTGACTGCCGTCTTAAAGTCAGCAGACATTATATCAGTGCATCCCTCTTACTGTCAATTTCAATTTTTTTTTTTTTTGTGCTTTTCAGCTCCTCTGCCCTCTCCAGTAATCTTTGTTGACACTTTACAATATTTGTCATCATCAGAAAGATCATCCAAATTTGTGCTGTTGTGTTCAGTGTTGGATGTGAGTCATGTGACTCTCTCCTGGCACAGAGGAAGCAGTTTAATTGTCCAGCGTCAGTGCGTCTGATCTCAGCGTCAGTCTCTCTCTTCCTCTGGAGGTGGAATATCAGGATAAAAACACCTACATCTGTGTGATCAACAATCCCATCAGCAACCAGACCAGACATCTGGACATCAGTGATCTCCATTGGTTGAGTTCAGGTCTGGTGTGATATTAGCTTTTTTCAATAGTGTTCAATAGAGTTACTTAGCTGATCTGAGCTGAATTCACTTTCTTTCTTTAGACTCTGACAACAATTGTGGCACTGCTGAAGCTGTGATCCGATTGGTCGTCTCTGCTCTGATGGGCGTGGCTGCTGTGTTGGCATGTGTTGTTCTGGTTTATGACATCAAATCCAGAACAGGATAGGAGAAAAAACAAAACAAAATCAAACATCAGGACAATCAAAAACATGTTGTTAAAGGCACAATATGTAAATGAAAATATCCAAAATTTCTTTCCTTTTTATAAGTAGAGTAAATTCAGTTCAGTCAGGACCACTTAAATGTGATAAAGAGGATTTTTTCGTCGAATGAGAATCCAAAGACTGTTACTGAGTTTTTGAAATGAGCGCATGCGTAAGAACAACCCCCCTCCTTCAAAGGAACGCCTCCCAAAACTCGTAAACACTCGTATTGGAACACGAGTGTTTACCACCGGCATTCGCTGTGTCGTGTTAGTGGATTCATTATGTCAGACTCACTGCAGGAGCTAACCCTAACCCTAACTCATAATCTGCAGTTGTTACTCCTGTCTCCTGACAAAAACATCGCATGCGGCGCCTGTGGAGTGTGGAAAGTTACTGGAGCGCGCAGCCGCGCTCGTCTCTCACAAGGAATGTCATGGCAGTGATTGACAAGCCAGAGGGCCAATCGTTTACACGATGATCGCGTAATCGATCGGCTGATGTTTTTAAGGCCCTACCTCGTGCACAGATGATGTATATTAATATTATTCCTTTCAGTGCACCTAATAAATAGTCTTTTATCAGTTAGTAAAGACAGTTTCAAGTAATATTGCAAAAATGTATAAAACAAAACATCCTCTTTAGCACCTTTAAGTCAAAAATTACAAGAGACAAAATTTAGTCAATTTTTATTGGCATATTTGCTAAAGTTACAATTTGGCGGTATGGCTCTGTTCTAAATTCCCCGTCCTTTCATGAGCTCCATGAAAGCCAAGACGGGAACAGCAGCAACTTGGGGACAATCCCAATTTTTAACTGGGAGAGCAGCAGAAAATCCCCCTATTGAGAACAGAGCATGCATCAATGACAACAGAATGACACTGATTAAGTTAGACACAAGTTTAAGGAGGAGCTGGGGAGGAGGTGGGTTGCAAGCAGCGTACAGTGGAAGCAGCCAAGCAGGCAGAGAGACGGAAGCTGCGTTTAAGTAATGCGCCTTATTTTAGAGTTGCCAATGTAGTCCATAGAAATTGGATCAGCTGATATGGGTGGGGTTGGAATTTGAGAATCAGCTGATAGCGGAGCTTGACTACGAAGCCTGCCTGAACTATTCAACACTTTTTTTCATCTGATTAAAATGTGTCCCAATAAACCTGAATTTACCCTACTTTTCTGAAATATTTTAGCACTTTTTCAAAAATGTACAGAAACTAGACAGAGATATTTTTGTGTACTCTTATTGATAGTGGTGCATTATATATTTTGATGCAAAATTTGATGCCCATAAAGCAAAGAAAATAGTATACAGAATATAAATAAAAAAGCATGTTGTAGTCTAATTTTTGCATACTCTTGTACAGGGCTGAGTTCCCTTTCGAAAGGGAACTTCTACTCTGCGCTGACTGCGCTATGGGGAACGTCCTCCGTGACCCGTGCTCGAAATGCCAAAAATCACCACACTCCAATCCTATTGGCCGGCGACAGCCTATCAGGTCAAACGGCGCGAACCGTGACGTATAAAGGGAGCGCCTGGGGAAACAGCCGGCATCCTCTTGTCTTTTCGCGACTGCTTTTGCTCGTGCCTTTTTCACTCTGCCAAAAGGAAATATGTCTGCTAAATCGTTCAGGAGGTATGCTGATCCTTGTCCCAGGTTTCTGACACCGGAGGACACACACAACTTGTGCGTTTTCTGTCTGGGCGAGGAGCACGCACGGTCAGTACTCGAGGGTGCTGCCTGTGCTAAATGTGAGCGTTTTCCTATGAGAACGCTCCGTTCTCGTTTGGCCCTCTTCTCGAGGGGAGAGGTGCCACCACCGCTGCCTGGTGGTTCCGGCTCCGCTCGTGCTGAGGCTCAGCGGTGATTGAAATCATGGGGCTCGCAGGTGGAGCTCACTGAAGAATTTGAGAGGGGTGTCAATCTTTCTCAAGCTGAAGCAAACTGACGAGGACGCGCTTCTGGCGGTTGACGACAATTTTATCCTTAACATCCTCAGACCCAGGAGCGAGTGCTCTCTTGGCCCAAGGCCCCGGAGAGCAGGAGATGGCCGAGGTGGGAGAAGCGGGCGAGCCCGCGGCTCCCGCTAGGCCTCCCTGCACGGCGTTTTCGGAGTTGCTGGAGGTTATGGAACGCGCCTCGAGCAGACTGGAGCTGCCCTGGGAGCGCGTCAGGAGGGAACCCGCTCGCAGCAGGTTAGACGATCGTTTTCTCTCTACCCATAACCCGGCAACTCCAGCGAGCCTTCCATTCCTTCCCCATCTTCATGCTGAGATCGAGAAGGCATGGAAGAACCCGTACTCGGCCCGAATCCATCAGCATCAGTATCAGCGAGCTGACTTCGCTGATGTTGAGGGATTGGGCCAGCATGGGTACGTGTCGATGCCTTCTGTGGAAGAGACGTTTGCGAACTATCTCGCTACAGGGAGTGCACCGACAGTAAAAGCTCCGGCCCTGCCATCCAAAGTGTTGAAGGTGACGTCACATTTGAATGGCAGGGCTTACGCCGCTGCAGGTCAGGCTGGTGCGGCGTTGCACACTATGACAGTGCTTCTGGCGTACCAGGCTGATCTGCTTATGGATTTTGATCAGGGTCAAGGTCTTTCCGCTGAGGCGGTCGCGGAGTTGCGTCGGACCACGGATCTCGCTCTGAGGGCCACCAAACAAACTGCCGCCTCGATCGGCCGATCTATGGCGGGCATGGTGGCCACTGAGCGGCATCTGTGGCTCAACTGTGCGGACATCGGGGAGAAAGAGAAACAGTTTCTCCTCGATGCCCCGGTTTCGCCCACTGAACTTTTTGGCACCTCCGTACAGGTGGTGGTTGGGAAGTTCAGGGAGGCGAAGACGCGCTCCGCGGCGTATAGATCATGCATCCCGCTCAGATCCAGCTCTGGGCCCAGACAGCCGGGAGATCCCGGGCCGTCTCGAGCCGAGGCTCAGAGGCAGGCCCAGAGGGAAAGTGTCGCCACTCGTGCGCCTCCTCCTCCTCGGAGTAAGTCGCAGAGACGGCGAGACGCTAGATGGAAGAAGCAAGATCTGAGGGAGGTGATCGAGGAGCGGCGCCAGTAATCGATCCCCGCTCTCGCGAGGGCTTTTTCTCGCCCTCGCTTTTCCTTCGCCTCCTGGTAGCGTTTGTGACATCTATATGCTGCGGGCTTTACAGTCGGGCTGATGTTGTGGGCCTATGATGAATATATTTCTGACGGCCCGCCATCTGGCTTGATAGTGAAAGTGCTTTTGGGCTTTGGGACTTTGGATTTTCCCCTCCGTGTGACGAATCGGGGAAGAATCTGCGTTTTACGAGCCGCAGGAGGTAAGCCAGGTCCATTTTTCATTCTCTATATAGACCTTGCTTTGCCTGTATAGCTTCCCGTGCATATAGTTGTCATCTGTTTATGTTTTATGGGGTTATTTGGGCAAATAACTGTATGTTAGGCTGACTGTTACAGGCAGGCCCTTTATGGCCGCTTTGTTGTTTAGCGTTGGTGTAGTTTCTCGGCTGATACTGTGTATAGCTAGAACTGGCTTTCGCTATTTTCAGTTATGTGTTGGCCGGTTTTTCGGCCACCTTATGCTGTCGCTCGCGCTGCTTTCTCCGTGTGTTTGGGAATTTGTAGTCCGAGTGTAGCTTGGTCTACATACAGTCCTTAGCTAGCGGCTAGGCTAGAACTAGATTAGGTGTGTGTTTGTTTACATCCCCCTGTTATGACTATCCCCCTGTGGTTGTATAGTTCCTAGTTCTGGCCTCCTTCTGAGGAAGTTGCTGGCCGTTTTTTGCCCATATTTCCCCTTCATATGTTTATGCAGGCGTGTTATGTGAGCGTGTTTGTGCTGCCACATGTTACACCTGTTTTCTATGATAGCAGGCTTTATCCGGCCTCTATATATGATTACGGTGTTGTTGTTGTACTACTCCCCGGTTAGGGTTTGTGTTTCACTGAGTGCATCACCTGTTGGATCGCACACTCAGGATGAGTGTTGGGAATTTTGTTTACCCATCTTCTCCCGGTCGTTTGCACCACAGCATCTGGGGTTTGTTGCTGTTTGATTGTTGGCTATTTGTTTTTAGCCTCTCTGTATGCAGCTTGTTTGGATACAGCGCTGTTGGTTTACGATGCTCGTTTCGCTCATGCTGTTTAGCATGATTAACATTGCCTGCTGGAATGTGTATGCCTAGGCTCAGGTTGTGTAGCTAGTTCCCTTAAATTTGTCATTTTAGGTTATACTGGCCCTTCCTTGTAGCTAGGGCCCTGTCATGACCACGGGCTGGTGCCACATGGTTCTTTAAGTAGCAGGCCTCTCCAGGCCTCTCTTATAGCTTCCTGTTGGCCCAGCTACGCTGGTCGTGTACGGGCATCATTCCATGATTGAGTAAATGCACTAGCTATCGCCGCGCGCTTTAAGGTTACAGGCCGCTTTCAGGCCTTCCTTTGCTAGCATGTCGGAGTTTAGCTTGGTACTCCTCTCACTGAGAGTAAGAGATGTTTTTTTACTGAGTATTTTGTGCATTTATTCCCTTTAATGATATCACTGCCACGAGCTGATGCCACGTGCCTGCTGGGATTATAGGCCCATGGGGCCTTTCCTTAGCGCATGATGGCGTATGCTGTACTCCTCTTGCTTAAAGAGTAGAAAGGTACTTCACCGAGTGCACTGCTCGTTGGTTTGTATTGGACGGGCTGTCTCGTGGGCACTTGCAGCTGTTATGTCTTGGTGTTTGCTCCACCTTGATATGCAATAGGGTGTGGCCCTACAGGTCATCCTGGGCTACCGCCATCTGCATTCAGTTCTCTGGTGAACTCTGGTTATGTTGTAGGCCCTTTTCCTGGCCTCCATGACTATGTGCCCGCTTCATGGTCTGTCTGTTAGGTTGAGCTTTGTACTTCCCTTCGGGGTTGACTGCGTAATTGTGCTTAGCTCCCTAAGCTGGTATGGTTGTAGACTTCTATGAAGTCTCCCGTTAGACTGGCCCCAGGCTGGTTTGTGCTCCCCTGGGTCAGGGGTCTTAGCGCACAGCCTCCTCAGCACCTTGTTAACGGCTGAGTAGATCCTTGGATGAGTGGTTGTACTCCCCTCATACGAGGGTCCATAGCGTTTAGCTGAGTTCCGCTCTCCAGGATGCCCATGTCTGCGTGTGGGTTTGAGTTGCTTACTGCCCTTTCGCAGTCGCTTGTAGGAACTGTGGACGAACCAGACAAATGAATCATTCAGATGATTCTTTCAAAACATAATTCTAATTCAGAATTGAGGTTCCGGCTCCGGCCCGTCTGCAGATAAAGCCAGGCTGATTACTTTTACGACACATGCTTCCTGATAGCAGAAGCGACATACCAAAGGGTCACCCAAGAAGACAGAGAGACAATCCAGACCCTTTTGTTTCCTTACTTCACAGGAAAGCCAAAGAGACTGTTGAACAAATAAATCTGCTTCAAAATTGTTCCAACAATTTTAACGGACTTATCAAACATCTTTTAACTACATACATTTTGCATTATGTGTCCACAAGTACTACCTGTAAACAGTTAGGCTTTAGAACACTCACAATTCATGTAAATGTGTTAACTCTTGACTGAATGACTGAAAGTATGCCTTATTTGGACTTAATTTGATTCTTTCCCCCTTTCCTATATCCTGACTTGAATGAAATCTGTTTAAAATGTATTGTATTCCATTTAATAGAAATTATGTTAAAATGGCACTCTCTGCTGAAGCAGAAACAGGATGTAACACTTATGTTTTATTGGGGGCAGAGGAAGGCCCTCTTGAAACAGGACAATGTCTGATTGGCCAGGACTCCTCAGAGGGGTGACAAACAACTAAGTTTAAATGATCATATTGCAAGATAGTGAACGGGGAGAAGTTGGTTAGTAAACGAACAGGGAGTTGGTTCTGTTCTGGGAAAAGAAGCCAAGACAAGTACCAAGAACAATGGAGTAACAAGAAAGAACAGACAAGCAGCTCATTCAAGCCATTCAACCTTCACTCACTTTTCTTTTCTTTTACTTAATTCTCCTTTACCGCTGAAAGTCTCGTGCCCTAAGTTTCGCCGCAAAGTTCAACCAACGACTTTTGCCGCTTCAACTCCAGCGACAAAGAGGCTTCCTTCATTGTTCCACACGGACCTGATCTGGACCAATCATCGACTTGGGAAACCCCTTTCTGCACGACGAGGGAAATTCACCTTTAAGTCAACGCAAGCAAGTACCTCCAGATGAAAACTGAACTGGTGCATTTAAATGAATGATTCTTGGTTCGTTCGGGTCTTCGAAATGCATTGATAGGAATTTGGTTAATCAGATCACTCTCTCTCTCCCCCTCTCTCTCTCTCTCTCTCTCTTTCAAAACTTTTCCTCTCTCATTTCCTTCTTACTGCAACGCGTATGAATGTGTGTGTGTGTGTGTGTATGTGCGTGCCTTTGTGTTAGATTAGTTTGTGTTAGAATAAATAAAATCTCTTGTAGATTTTAAAAAGAAAGTGTCTTGTATTATGTGCTTTATGATTTAATGTCTTAAACTGTCGATTTCAAGTTACCGTGCTCTAATCAGTGTTTTCACGATTGTTGGATATTTATATCCCTACAAGCTTATTACGGTTCGAGCAAATGAACGCTGGACGACTCAGTTGCTCGGTAATATAAACAACTCTTATTCATTGAGCTAATTTTACTTCCTAGGGTGTTTTCCCTACACGCTCTTTCCTGCTCTCTCTCTGGAGTTTGAACTGGAGATTCTGTATATCAGACAAGGTGGCTAGGCCAGATTTAGCTTAGCTGGATTGGATAGGCCTCCTTGGGGGCAACGGGAGGATTTTTCCCCCCGAGTGACTGGCCGAGGTTCCTTTGGTTCCTTGGCCACATTCACTTACAGGGACCACCCCATCTCGGGCTGTTGGTTCCGCAGATGCTCGAGCCAGCTTTGGTAGACTTTTTTCGGAAGGCCTCTTTGGGCTCAGCTTGGGCCTGTTGGCGTAGGGAACATGCTGTCACTGACAGCCTTGGGTTCCCCCACTGCCCCGGGTTTTTCCTGAAACTCGCCGGAGGTGTGTCCAGACATTTGGATGGCATTCCTCCTATAGCATGGCGGGGTGGTGGATATAGTTCCCCATTGGCGCAGTCAACGCGAGTAGAAGTTCCCTTCGAAAGGGAACCTCAGGTTACTATGTAACCATGGTTCCTGAGAACAGGGAACGAGACTCTGCGCTTTCTGCCTGCTGCGGATGCCTGCTACAGTCGCTCAAAGACAAGAAAGGCCGGCTGTTTCCCCAGGCACTCCCTTTATATGTCACGGTTCGCGCCGTTTGACGTGATAGGCTGTCGCCGGCCAATGATGGAGTGTGGTGATTTTTGGCATTTCGAGCACGGGTCACGGAGGACGTTTCCCCATAGCGCAGTCAGCGCAGAGTCTCGTTCCCTGTTCTCAGGGAACCATGGTTACATACGTAACCTGAGACGTTTTATGGTTATAAAGAATATTGGAATGCAGCAGCCCAAATTAAGAGCCAATTGTTTTTATGTTATCTTGCGTAACCTTGTTCCAGAACAATCCTCTTCTGCAAAGTATTGAACAGCCTGCATCAGATCACCAACAGAGTGTGTGAGGTTAACTGAGCGAACGTATAACATGCTCATGTGAATAAAGCCTGTAAATTCTTGTTGTGTTGTTTTATGTCTAATGAGATCCAATGATGTATGCACCTGGATCCTGTCAGTCAACATTAGTGCACCACCCTCAGGCTGAATCATGCAAGAACCAGATTTCTGCCATGTCTTCAGTGATTGTAAAACAGTTATTCATAATTTCTATTACCTAGACTCTGGCACACCTAAATTTATGGTCAAAAGCTGACTGGATTAACCAATGGAAAGTTTAATATACTAATCACTGAACACATACAGAAGCTACAGAGCCCTAAAGGGACGTGGTGGTGGAAAAAATTTGGGATGGGAGGAAAAATTTTTTCAATCTTTTGCGTTCCCTCGCAAATATAATCGTTCCTTGCTGTGAGCTCGGACAAACCTTCCTCTTTAATGTCCCGCTGGCTGGCAGTAGTGTTTCAGTTAGTAACATACGTTAATAATGCACACAATAATGCGCAGCTCTTAGAGTTGAACTTGTTGGACTCAAATATAACGAAATGCAGTTAGTGCTTATGTCAAGCAGTTCAGTAATGTTGGCAATATTTACATTCGAGCTTCCCGGATTAATAACTCGTGAGCTAAACGTTGTTAAAACCAAATGCAGCTATACTTCCAATCATAGACACGAGCTACAACAACCCAACTTTCCTCAAATGTGCTGTATAATAATTAGGCGACGGAGAGAAGTCTCAAGGGACCGTCTGAAAAGTGCAAAACCCAAAATCCTTTTGCTCTATTTATATTATAAAAATACTCAATAACTTCACTGTAACACACTGTGCTGTCACCAAATTCAGTTCATACATCACTGCTCTCCTGCTGGTTGTACTGTAAAAAATATTAAATAATTTTAATGCCATGCAAAAGCTGTTGTATGCAAGCTGTGTACCAACATCATTTGTGTAAAGAAGGCCTTATGTGCTACTTGCCAAACTAAGTGTTGTATGACCAGCAGGAGAGCAGTGATGTATGAACTGAATTTGGTGACAGTACAGTGTGTTACAGTGAAGTTATCGAGTATTTTTTATAATATAAATTGAGCAAAAGGGTTTTGGGTTTTGCACTTTTCAGACGGTCCCTTCAGGCGTGTATCTCCACCGCCTGCTCATAGAGACTAATTTATATATTATAAAGCACATTTGTGGACAATTGGGTTGTTATAGCTCATTGTCTAGGTTACTGTGATTGGAAGTAGCTGCATTTGTGTTTTAACAACGTTTAGCTCAGAGTTATTAATCGGGAAGCGAATCTGTGAATATATTGCCAATTTACTCAACTGTTTGACTTAAGCATGATTGCATTTCTTTTATTTGAGTCCAACAAGTTCAAACTCTATGAGCCGCGCATTATTTGTGTGCATTATTAACGTATGTTACTAACTGAAACACTACTGCCAGCCAGCGGGACATTAAAGAGGAAGTGTTTGTCCGAGCTCACAGCAAGGGAACTATTATATATTTGCGAGGGAACGCAAAAGTTTTGAAAAAAAAAAAATTTCCTCCCATCCCAATTTTTTTCCACCACATGTCCCTTAGGGGCTCCGTAAAGAAGCATTTCTGGTGTGCATTAAATGAGAAAAGTGCAACAAAGAAGCATTTAATGGATATAAAATATGTGGATGTTATGGGCCATTACAGAAATGGTGCAAACTGCTGTCCACAACCAAAAAACATTTAAAAAGCATTTAAGTATTCAATGTATTCATATCCTTCTATTATCTTGAACCTCACAATAATATTTAAATATCCATACTTTATATATATATATACACTACCGTTCAAAATTTTGGGATCGGTAACATTTTTAATGTTTTATAAATAAGTTTTGTCTGCTCACCAAGGCTGCATTATTTAATTAAAAATACAGTAAAATCAGTATATTGTGAAATATTATTACAATTTTAAATAAATGTTTCTATTTGAAAATATTTGAAAATGTAATTTATTCTGTGTTGGCAAAGCTGAATTTTCAGCATCGTTACTCCAGTCTTCAGTGTCACATGATCCTTCAGAATCATTCTAATATGCTGATCTGCTGCTCAAGAAACATTTAATGTGTACAATTGTACAAAATATTTGTGTACAATATTTTTTTCAGGATTCTTTGATGAATAGAAAGTTCAAAAGAACAGTGTTTATCTGAAATCTAACTTTTGTAACATTATAAATGTTTTACTGACACTTTTGATTGATTTAATGCATCCTTGCTGAAAAAAATATTAATTTCTTTAAATTTCTCAAAAAATAAAAATAAAAATTCTTACTGACCCCAAACTTTTGAACGGTAGTGTATAATGCTACAGAAGCTTTGTATTTCAGATAATGCTGTTCTTTTGAACTTTCTATTCATCAAGGAATCCTGAAAAAAGTTTACAACGTTTTTAACATTGATAATAATTAATAAATTTTCTTGAGCACAATCACATGTAATGATGCTGAAAATTCGCTTTTCCAACACAGAAATAAATTACATTTATATTATATTCCAATAGAAAACAGTTATTTTAAATTGTAATAATATTTCACAAATTACTGATTTTACTGTATTTTTAATTCAATAAATGCAATCTTGGTGACAGACAAAACTTCTTTTAAAAATATTAAAAATATTACCGATCCCCAAACTTTTGAACGGTAGTGTGTGTGTGTTGTGTGGGTGTATATATAAAATCATTATTTATTTTGTACTTTCAGTTGGGAGGAGTCTGTCCTATATATTACGTTAAATCCTCATCCTTCTCTGAGTAATTGTTGGTTTTGTTCTCCAGCTTGGTTTTGTGATGAAACACTGAATTTCAGTGAAGAAGGAGATTCGGTAACTCTACAAGTGATTTTAATGGGAACACAGACATGGACAGAGTGAGTTTGAAAACGTGCGTTGCTAGAATCAAGATATCGATCGGGGGACAAACCTCAATATGGGATGAAGATTCAGAGGACAGACTGCCGATGGACAATCAGACTGGATCTCTGACCCTCAGCAACATGACAATCTCAGATTCTGTACTTTATCAAGTAAGTATCTTCCCCCTTTCGGACTGAGGAGACAATCAAGAAATTCAATGTCACTGTTAATGGTGAGTGCAGAATAACCGTGTATTTTTGTCCAATCTCTTCACGTCTGATTGTTACACCAATAAATGTAAATTAAAAAACTACTAATGTATTCATTGTAATGTTAGTTATAGGTCTGCAGAATTATTTAACCTAATATGGCCTACCATTAAACCACAAGTCTGCATCTGATGCTCTTCTGTCTGTTGTTTGTCCCAAAATGTTAAAATTGAATAATACCAAAGATTTTGGGTATAGATAGAGAAGAGAGCTTTAAAACCTGTTGTGAACTACAGACTGAATTCAAAGGTCCTTGACAGATTTCAAACAATCGACAGCAAAGCGATTTTAAGACTATGAAAAAACAAATTACTGTCCTGTCATAATAAAGGCAATCACATGCCAAAAATAAATCTTAAAAAACATATAAATATTTTAGTAAGTGTTATATTTTTATTTAAATGTTTTTTTATTATTATTATTTCCTTCTTTTTTT
>JAOTNS010002137.1:0-15546 GCA_028476615.1 Culter alburnus | reverse complement strand
CCTTTTGGACTATTTATTAGGGGTCCTTGATATTAGTGTAGAAGATTTATATGTCATTTGATCTGTTTAGGCATAGAGAATCTGCCTTTTGAACTGCAAAGGAACTTCCAGCTGATGCGAGATCTGGACCAGAGGACAGAGGGTGAGTCTACACTGTAGACCTGCCTCTAAATCAATACAGTAATATAGAATAAAATCTTTATGTCGATATTACATGTTTATATTTCGTGACTGATTGTGTGGAATAGTAAATCTCTTCTAAAGTGGTTATTTTGAAGTGTCTGTAACACATCTTACAAGTACTTACTACAGTATTAACAGTAAATCACATAATTGCATAACAGTAAATTGCAAAATTACAAGCAACTAGCTCTAAACCAAACCTAATCATATAGTAAGGGCATGTTGTTTATTAATATTACTTAGTACTAATTTGTATAATTACATTGTAACATGGGCATCCTAAACTAAAGTGTAACCATTAAATTTCTTTTCTGTAGATCTGAAAGGGCAGATTGATTCTCTGGCTCGTGAATACACAGCTAACGCTCGGACGTTGTCCTCCGAACAGAAGCTTTCGCTGTTAAGACAAATCCAGCAGTCTTATGGGAAATGCAAGGAGTTTGGAGATGACAAGGTCCAGCTTGCGATGCAAACCTATGAGATGGTTAGTGTGAATTTGCATTTACTCCTTGCTAATGAACTATTATAACTACTGCAAATTGTGTTTATATATTACATTTTATTATAAATGTGCACTAACTTTCAAAAGTTTTATATATATATATATATATATATATATATATATATATATATATATTATATATACATTTATAATTTTACAAAAAAATCTGTTTCAAATAAATGCTGTTTTTTTTTTTTTCTGAAAAAAAGTATCTCAGTTTCTACAAAAATATTAAGCAGCTCAGTCTGCCTTGAGCAGCAAATCATCATATTAGCATGATTTCTGAAGGATCATGTGAAAATTCAGCTTTGCATCATAGGAATAAATTACATTTTAAAATATGTTAAAATAGAAAAGTTATTTTAAATTAATATTTATTTAAAATAATAAATATTATTTTTAAAAATAATATTTCACAATATTACTGACTTTTATCAAATGGTGAGCATAAGAGACTTCTATTAAAACCATTTAAAAAATCATATCGACCCAAACTGTTAAATAATGGTGAACATTAAATATATTGCAAAATGTTATGATAATATACATTTAGTTGCTTTATATCTCCATATGATGTTTCACACTTCATTTATTCTATACTTTTAGGTGGATAAGCATATCCGAAGGTTGGATACAGACCTGGCTCGCTTTGAGGCCGACCTCAAGGAGAAACAGATAGAAAGCACCGATTACGACTCTACCTCCAGCAAGGGCAACAAGAGTGAGTGTTGTGCTTTGGATAGGTGCTTATGTCAATTAGTGCTGTTCTGGCACGTGTACATCTCTTATGTGAATCTCTGTACATCAACAGTGTTTCTGATGGTTGTTTATTGTTTGAAGGTGATCATCGAGGACCCAAGAAGAAGGAGGTGACTCGCACTAGGTCAAAGGTGAAGAACTCTGACGATGACTGCAGCTCCAAGAGCGGACAGAAGAAGGTCAAACTCACGCAAAGGTGAGAATCACACACGTTTTCTATGATAATTCTGTTTGTATAATTAAAGTGTGACAGTTTTGTGCCACTTATGACACCAAACAGAATTGCAGAAATAATACTTTTCCAACTGGTTTGCCTTTGTAATAAAACATTACTGCTTTGTACACTTAGAACATAAATACTACTACATGTGTTTTGTTTTGTTTTTTGAAAGAAGGTAATAGTTTTATTCAACAAGGACAGCTAAATTTATCAAAATTGACAGTAAAGACTATATCTATTCCAGTGGTTCCCAAACTGGGGTACGTGAGGTGACAAAAGGGGGTACGCGAACAAAATGCTGAGTAGTTCATTTAATTCTACCTTAAAATAATATTAAAATCGAGCATGTATTTCTAACTTCCAAAATGTCGTAAATCCAGTACATTTAATCAAATTACCTCATCATTTGCAGTCAAAAATTACTGTATCCACCAGACTGTAAAACAAGCAGCATGCATATGATAGATTGCGTGTAGAATCTGCTGCCTTAAATCGCGCTAAATACTGTCGTTCTCCTTTGTAAAAGTAGAGATTTAGCACTTACTCGCATGAAGAACAAATATAGACACAGATAATGGATTAATTTCGATTTAAGACTCAAACTTTCTCCGATACAAAAACATACCTTGTGTGAGTTCTTGTATTTAATGATGATAACGAGCAAGAATGCAATTGTTCCCAAATATCCACATGACTGCAAACGTGGCATTATTATACAACAGGTCAAAAAATAAAACGTAAATTTTAAACATAGTACTGTCAGTATTTACTCTATTTTGCAATGAAATAATAGTTCTGACGAAAACTACAGCAGAACTAGAACACAGGTCTGTGTTTCGCGAACAATTCTGCGGCTTTGAACGAATCGTGAGAGTCAATGATTCAATGATTCATTCACAGCCACTTGCTTCGTTAATGAATGAATGACTCGATGACTCACTCATAAAAACAGTGACTTGCTGCCACCTACTGGCGGTTTTGGTTTAATATTTAAAAGTTTTACTTAGTTTTACCATCATTGCTTATTTCTCTATTGGACATTTTTTATTTAAAACATTATTTATTTTATAAAGTTATTCATAAAGCTAAATTCATAAATATTGTCCCTTAATGGTAAAGGTGTGACTGCAGTCGAAGTGGAAGAGAGGGGGTACTCGAAAGATGGTAATCCCTTCAGGGGGTACTCCAAGCTAAAAAGTTTGGGAACCACTGATCTATTCTATTTCAAATAAATGCTCTTCTTTAGAACTTTCTATTCATCAGAGAATCCTGAAAAAAATGTATCAGTGTTTCCACAAATATATTAAGCAGCACAATCAGTTTTCAACATTGATAATAAGATCTGTTTCTTGAGCAGCAAATCAGCATATTAGAATGATTTCTGAAGGATCATTTGACACTGAATCGTAGGAATAAATGACCAGTTATACAGTTAAAACAGTTATTTTAATTTGTGATAATATTTCAAAATATGACTATTTTTACTGCATTTTTTGGTTTAAAATAAATGCAGCCTTGATAAGCATAAGAGACTTCTTTCAAAAACTTTTTTTTTTTTAAATCTTACAGATCCCAAACTTTTGAACGGTAGTGTATGTGCCACAGACAGGATATGTTATGTTTTATTTTTCATCTTTTAATAGAGATTTGTTATAGACTATAAGTCATAGACTCTGTTTGTGATGTTGAAAAGATTTCAAAGGAGATGGGAACTAGAGCCTCCCAACATGCACATAAATATTTAAGTTGTTTTGAAATACATTTTTAATGTTTAGAAATACCAAAGGGTTAGAGTTTGCCCTACGGTCTGTCGATAAAAGAGGCGAAATACATAAAAAAAGCCATTCTGAAATATAATAAAATTGTATTAAGACTCAGAAGTGGAAAAAATGGAATTCAGATTTACTATTTCCTTTTACCTTCCAGCTCTGAGTTTTCAACCCCGGCTGTGAACTTTGGGAACGTGCACCCCTCAGATGTGTTGGACATGCCAGTGGACCCCAACGAGCCCACCTATTGCCTCTGCCACCAGGTTTCATACGGAGAGATGATTGGCTGTGACAATACAGACGTGAGTCTCCTTCCTCATTTAATGCATTCAGACAGAGGCCAACACACTCGCAGCCTCTCATATCTTATTGCTTACATATAGATATTTCTTTATTTTATCATTTGATTATATTTATTTTACTATTAAAAGTTAAAATGGAGGTTAAATATCTGGTCATGTACCAGGGCTCCAGACTGTGAATAAAACGGTCATATTTGCGACCAAAAATATTAATTTGCGAGTTATATTTTTGATGAGTACACCACTGGTGACAATATAAATTTACATGTTATGATTTAAAAATGTGCATGTAATGCCCTTTTTACCTGCGTGTTCTATGATGAGTAGCCTATCAAATCTTTTGTTGTTATACATTTATATTCAGTTAATATGCTCATGTTAATATGTGTGTTTCTCTTTCTTTAGTGTTCTATCGAGTGGTTCCACTTTGCCTGTGTGGGTCTGACCACCAAGCCCAGGGGGAAATGGTTAGTAGTCATGTGATTTTGCCTTTGAAACTGATGCAATTCAATGCTGCCAGACATCAGTGTAAAAAAAGACATTTTAGTCTGAAGTAACTCACTAAATAAAGCAATACTGAATAACGGTTTACTTGTATATTTCAACATTTGCCTCATTTTCCTTCTACATCAGGTACTGCCCAAGATGTTCACAGGAGCGGAAGAAAAATGAAACACAAAAGAATTCAGAGAGAGGGAGGTAGAGGCAGACACAAGGGTTGAAAGTGTTTTTAAAGCCCTCCATAGACACTAATATAGATCCACTCTCTGCTTAATCTGGTGCTTGTCGTCCTCTTTTCCATCTTCACATCCCTCTCTCAGCCAGACAGTAAGAGAAGAGATGACGGGGGAAGATGAAGGAGGTGTAGTTTTTAATTTATGTGATAATGAAGATGACTTTTGTTATGGAGTATTTTTGGTTCTGCATTATTTTATATTCTTATATTTTGGGTTTGTTTATTTGGATTGTCTTTTTTAAAGCTCATTTTAAACACATGAACTCAACAGTCAAAACAGTCAGGGAGCATATCAACACTCGATCTCACAGTTCTTTTTTATGGTTTTAATTCCAGACTGGATAATTGCTACATGTCAGTATCCTTCTCAGACGGTTTCTAATATGGGATAATTTCCTAACAGGTCCCAGAACAGGCTTGACACCAATCCCTAACTTATTTCCTCATTTCGATATGCATAAAAGGGCAAGAGTTATATCAACATACCTCACCAGATCTGAGATGTTTATATGACAAACCAGCAATTACAAAAAAAATCGCTGCTCTCTGGGATCATTTAGCTTGATTTTTACTCACACATTTAGTACAGAGCCTTTCCACTGTTGTGTCTTTGTCTTACATTCACAAATCCTGCACTTGAAGACCACCTCTTCACTTCAGGTCCATTCCACAACTGTAGATCTCAATGCAGGCTTTTTTATGGTGCTTATGGTTACACACTACTTCGATCGTATTGACTCGGTCGTATTCCAGACTGTTGAAAAGCATTAACACAGCATGTAACGTTCAGTTGAATCGCTCTGACACCTGGTCATTATTTAAATGCGTTTTCTTTTGTAAACTATGAATCAACTCTAGTATTGCTGTGAGTTAAGCAGTGGGGTTCTTTGCGACTGGATTTTGGTGCTTATGAATATATTAAAGATTGGTTTGGTTAAATGCGTTAAATACACAGTAGAGCTTACAATGGTTCCCAGTCATTGTGTTGACGTCGTTAAAGCAGTATGATACTTTTTGCGAGATGTCAGAATCAAATAATGTTGATATCAACTTGTATTTAAGATTTGGTTGTTTTAATAAAGCAATTACAGGTGTGTCAGACAATGCAAACAGTTCATAACCTGGTGCTACACAGTGTGCTTTGCCGGTTCTAATTGATTATATTGTCTGGTGTATGATGAAGGGTTTGTGTCATGTGTTTTTTGCCTTTGTGTTGTTGCTTTGTGATTTGATTGTTCCTGATATTCTAGAGTACTGTACTTATGTCAAATATTGGGTCTGGTGTCTTCCATGCTAAATGAACAATGCCTGATTCTGAAAGCGTCATTGTGTCTGTTGGTCATTATTTCATTTTTCTGGTGTTTTGAATGTCATGGTCAGAAAAAAAAATGTAAGTTTTTTAGCTTTTAGTATGAATATGTTAGCCTTAATGTTATGAATAAGCTGGTGTGTTCCAAAACAATTACAAAATTCGCATTTAGGAGATAAAACCATTCAAAACTTTCAGTCTCTCACTTCCGCTAAAATGGATCACGGATTTTCATGACATCACATCGCACTTCAGCTTCTCATCAAATCTTCTGTCCAATCAAATGCTCTCTAGAATCTGAAGTCCCGCCCCCTCCTACACTATCGACACTGAAGCTGTGGCTAAAATTGGCCGTTTGTTCACACATTTACTAGTTTCTACATGGTGAATGGCACATAGTGCACTATATAGAAAATAGGAAATGATTCAGACAGTGTAAATATGCTTTCCTTTGACGCAAATGAAGTCCGTTTTCTCGTTAGTATAACGTGAACCGCTGCAGCGCAAGCACAGTCTGCTCTGGCCGAGACACGAGCACAGAGCGGATCACATCCGCGCGTCGGCTCAGACCACGAAAGGTATCGGACCCATTTAAATTCTGCACAGAATGCTATATTTTAAAGTGATATAGAGGAGATTAGGAGGAGAAACGGTTAGATTTTAAAAGGAAACAGAGGTTTTACTGAGTTTAACTGCTCTGGCCGAGCTGTGATATAAACAAAACGCTATTGGCTATTTTAAAAAAGGGCCAGGGCTGTTCGATATATCGCCTGTCTTCCTGTTTCAGTTGAAATTACGTCAACACATTGAATAATGCTGCACTTTCCAAGACACTTAAGCGGGCCTTTAATCCTTATGTACTGTTGCGGGCCAATTTGACTCGTTTTGATTTTTGAATTGTCGGAAACATCAGTTAACCCATGTTTTTTCTTGAAAATTTGTGACTTTTTTCATTTAGGGTCAGAACATGCATGCAAAGTTTCAACACGTGATGTTTTGACCAATGCTATCTCACGACCAATTCGTAATATTTTACGAGGTGGCTAATTCGTACAAATTCGTACAAATTCATACGATTTGTCTAAACCCCAGTGACGAGTAGGTTTAGGGTTAGGGGTAGGTCATTCGTATGAATTCATACGAATTTGGCAACTCATAAAATATGTACGATTTAGCAAAAAACATACTAATTTGTATGAGTGAGGTCTTACGAATTTGTACAAATTACCACCTCGTAAAATTAAAATCACAATTACTATTACATTAATGGGTCAATTTGACCCGCATGTTTTAATGTACTAAGGCAACTATACAGACCCAAATAATATTTTTTGGTTATATTTTGTTTTTTAGTTTTTACTACCCTATGAAGCTAAAAAAGGAGCTTTCTCCCACTTATTTCAATACAAAAAAATATTTTGTCAGCCACATATGGTAAAAATGAGCTACTATTTCTTTCTTCTATCTATTTGAAATGCTATCTAACCTACATTGTTTCTCTTGAAATTTTGTGACTTTTTCTCATTTAGGGTCATGTACATGCATGCAAGTTTCAACACGCTGATGTGTTTTGACCAACCCAATCTCATGGCAATTTTTATGTATTTTACGAGGTGGCTAATTTGTACGAATTCATACGATTTGTCTAAACCCCAGTGATCGGTAGGTTAAGGGGCGGTGTTAGGGGTAGGTCATTCATACGAATTTGTATGAATTAGCCACCTTGAAATATGTACAAATTGGTGCAAGATCAGGTTGATTTTGACATGAACACACAAAATTACTATTACGTTCATGGGTCAATTTGACCCGCATATTTTAATGTTCTAAGGCAGCTGTACAGACCCAAAATAACATTTTTTTGGTTATATTTTGTTATTTTAGTTTTTTACTACCTTATGAAGCTAAAAAAGGAGCTTTATCTCACTTATTTCAATACAAAAACATATTTTGTCAGCCACATATGGTAAAAATGAAATTTCAGCATCATTACTACAGTCTTCAGTGTCACATGATCCTTCAGAAATCATTCTAATATGATGATTTGGTGTTCAAGTAACATTTCTTATTATTATCAATGTTGAAAACAATTTTTTTTTTTTTTTGTGGAAACCGAGATACATATATTTCAGGATTCTTTGATGGAAAAGTTCAATAAAAGAACAGCATTTATTTCAAATATAAATGTTTTGCAACATTATAAATGTTTCAGTGTCATTTTGATGCATTTAATGCATCCTCGCTGAATAAAAATATTAATTTCTTTCAAAGAAAAAAAAAAACAAAAATGAACGGTAGTGTAGTATATAGTGGCAAAGCTTCTGAAATATCTATAAAGTCATTGCACAGTAAAGGTAAGTCCACGATAGTGTGATGCTGCATTGCAGTTCTCATACAAACCACTAGAAGCGCCCTCTCACTTGAAAGAGATCCACATTGTGCATAATGCTGCAGTGATGCTCCTTATACTGCTTATGATCCACCTGGTGCTGCTAAAGTGCCTCCATAGACTTAAGTCCTTTACTGTAAATCGTTTTGATAACACATACTGCTAAAAGTGAAACAAATATATTACTAAATTTGGAAATACACTGCATAAACAGCTTATGCACTTTTAATAGAGGTGTGGCTGCCTGCAGAGAGCGTCATTGTTGTTGCCGCCTAGTGACACTCAACGGAAAGTGCATTGTTATTGGGAACTGCAAACTTTCTACACATCAAATTTGGCCATTACTTTAAGTAGAACTAAGTAAATTAAATAATTCATGTATGTACGCAGTTAAAATTATATACTTTCAGAAAGTAAAAACGTTCTCTGGCTGCATGCATACTGGACACATTGATCTTCTGTAAGGAGTGTGCTGGACAGAAAAAAAACAGTGCATTTCTTATTTATTGAGCTGTGAGGATGAGCAAGATGCCAGACAGAACATCATTCTAAACTCCACGGGGACTGCCAAAGCTTTAGGCAAAGTCATCCCACAGCTCAGTGAGTATATGTGGACACTTAAAACAAATGCTGTGTGAATGGAAGAAGTATAATTTATGGAAGAACTTTCTTCAGTGGAATATTATGACTATGTGCACTCCAGCTAAAAGACAGATAGATCTACTCTACTGGTCAAAAGTTTGAAATATTTTTTTTTTAAAAAAGTATTGTTTTTGGAAGAAGTCTTTTATGCTCACCTAAGCATTTATTTAATCAAAAATACAGTAAAAAGTAAAGAAAGAAAGATACTTATCAAAAATAATAATAAAGACATTTATAATGTTACAAAAGATTTATATTTCAAATAAATGCTGTTCATTGAACTTTCTATTCATTGAAGAATCCTAGCATGGTTTGACATTAATAATAATAAGAAACAGTATAATGACCGAGCACTAAACGTAATTGATAATTGAGCAGCAAATCAGCATATTAGAATGATTTCTGAAGGATCATGTGACTCTGAAGACAGGTAATGATGCTGAAAATTCAGCTTTGCCATCACAGGAATAAATTTAAAATATATTCAAATAGAAAAAAGTTATTTCAAATTGTGATCATTTCACAATATTACTGTTTATACTTTCCATCAAATTGGTGAGCATTCTTTCAAAAACATTATAAAATCTAATTATTCCAATTTTTTTTGACCAGTACTGTATAGATATAGGCCTATCACATCCACTGAGTCATGCTGGAACTCATTTATGTTTCTTTTCATGTTTGAATACTTACTCTGGTCAACCAACAGATATTATTATCTTACAATCACATTTAGCAAGAGCTATTCACTCTCCATTATAGTGATTATACATGTTTAACTTCTAATTGTTTGCATAATGACTCTTGATAACTATGACTCTTGATTTTCTTGATTTGACGTGATGACAGGATTGTCATGGAGCTGCCAGTGGACCTGCGAAAGCCTGTAATCATCCCTTCATCTCCCCTCTTGTCATCCCAGATCACTTCACACAGCATGTCATTATGTCTAGGGCTCGCTGTGATGTTGATGAGTCACTGTATCTGAACTACTTATTTTCTATCACAGAACCCACTTAAGAAAATACCTTTTTTATTTTGTCCTAAGAGCAAAAGTCAACTTATTTGTCATAATACTGCTCTTTCATTTACTGATCATCTCTCTACACTAAGATGAGTGTGAGGAGGTTAAGAAGGTAAGGATAACCAGCTGTCGCTTCGTGAAGACGGTGGCAGATTGGCCATCTGGTGCACTGAGAGAATTCCCAGTGGGCTGATCCACCTGTAAATTGTATCCCCAATATAGATTTTAAAAAAAAATATTACATGTTTATGCATTTGACTGAGTTGCCCAAATTTTTTTTTCCAGTGGTTAATTTTCACAGGGACCATATGGACAAACACCAACATTTTTTTCACCAGTCTGCCCTGCATTGTTAACCTGTTAAAAATAAAACTCTGTTTACTAATTATTGTGATGTCATGTTCAAGATGGATATGATAATGAGGGTGAGCTTGCAGTACCACACAATGAAGTCCTCTGTTTACGCTTTTCTGAGTCCTACTTGTTCTTCTATTCAACTATAAAACACTTTGTAAACAGTGTTGAATAAAGCTTTACTGTCATCTTACTAATAAATAATGTGAAACGTATGCTTTGGATGTATTCTATTGTAAATTATATTTGGAGAACTTAGAAACCCAAGACTTTATACCCAAGACCATAATGATGTACATCATACTAAACATTTTAGCTTTACCCTGGTCCCAGAGTTTGTTTTATACTATGAAAATATTTTATAAAAGTACCTTTTCTCTCAGAAGTTAGTGTGCTTAGTTACCAAGAAGACAACAGCGTTAGTGAAGACCATACTTGAGATGAAATATGAGACGCGACCTTAAAAAAAACAAGGTAAATGTTTTTTTACTCTGTCATTTCAAATCAACTATAATTTTCACAAACTATGGAAACTAAGAAAATATGCTATGTAGCTACAGCTAAGATACGTTATTTTATTCCATACGTTTAATTCGACCAACATAATACTGCCAAACGCAAAACATAGGCACAATTCGATATGGAAATAACACTGTGGTGGAAACATTCAACCAAAAAGTGTGTTTCAAAACAGCTAAATTTCTGAATTTTCTACTTTTCTAAAGGTCCACATTGCCGAAAGTGTCTATAGTTAAAGAAACACGTAAGTGTGTGCATAAATAAATAATAGGCACGCTCTCCGTCACGATTTGTATCACACTGTTGTTGCCAATCACAGTCAGTTACTTTAAGGGTACACCTACGCTACCGTAAATCCCAGAAACCTACAAACGCACATTTAAAATAGTGAGCTTAAATATTGCACAATAAATTATAACCTAACAATCCCAGGGTTTACATGTCTTTTTTACCTCATTGATTAAACTATACACGATGAAATCTACAAAACTGGACAAACTTTCGCGATGCGCGCGAGTGAGGCGCTTATAATAACTAATCACGGTAAAAAAGGAGCCGCAGTTGCTCCTTTCATGTTTATCTCTGCTCTGGAGCCTGACTGTTCCGCTATGAAGACGCGTTTAATCATCACTAAGAAAACAAACTACGTCTGTTAAGGTATTGGTATAACTAATAGCATGCAAATACGCATAACGCGTCCTAATTTTACATTAATAGACTGCCATATAATTTAAAATCTTCAGTTTGATCGGGTGTTAGTCGGATTCATTCATTTGGTCTGAATCGGACAAGTGTTTCTCCAGTTTATTAACTTCAGAGGATCATCTTTGAAGGCATACAGTTAAATCAGTGTTCATGCCGGACTTTGAGCATTTTAGATTTTCTCATACTAGAATGAATCCTGTATTGGGGGAGAACGTGTATTCGTTCCAGCAGAACCAGGTGACGGGCTTCGCGGACTCCGCGTCATCGGGCCACTGGACCGATCCAGCGGGCCTATTCCTGAGCGAACACACGGGTGGCTTCGGGCAAGATGGGTTTGACCTGGGCGCTTTACCACCTCCGGGAACACCGTATCTACACCTGGGTAACTATCTTCACCGGGTGTCTCCACCTCCTCCTGCCGCCACGGCCCTGCGTAACGACCTGGGATCCAACATCAGCGTCCTCAAAACTCTGAATTTGCGTTTCCGCTGCTTTTTAGCCAAAGTGCATGAACTGGAACGTCGGAATAAAGTATTAGAAAAGCAACTGCAACAGGCTTTGGATGATAATGCGGAGTGTGTAGAAAATAAGAAGCCTTTAACGCGAGATGTTGGGGTTCAAACCTGCTTCGTTGGATTGATTCCTGTTAGGCCAGACCTGATACCCATTCAGAACGCGAACGACACCGCATATCTGTCCGGAACCTTGTTGTCACCTACTCTCAATAACACCATCCTCCCTCTGGAGTCCAATAACAGGACAACATTAGAAAACTTGAACCCATTCAATCTGACGGACTCTAATTCCAATCTCACCCCAAATTTCCCCATCAGCCCGATTGATCCTGCTCCAAAAACCATTAACAATATTAACGGGAAGTATGTCAGTACCGGGATTGGAGGTACCAGCAATCCTCCACCCAGATTTCATCCTAGCTCTGTCTGGTCTTACAATCAGAGGTACAGCACCGGGCGTGAGTCGCGGGTCTCGGCTCCGGGTGTAGGGGTGTCGTCATGGGTGCCTCCAGACGGGGTGGGTGTCCAGATCGACACCATAACTCCAGAGATTCGGGCCCTGTATAATGTGCTGGCCAAGGTAAAGAGGGAGAGAGACGAATACAAAAGGAGGTTAGTATGTGTGGGATGTCATGTTCTTGTAAAGGTTGTATAAAGCTTCAAAATGCAACTTTTACGCACAACTTTACGCGCGCTATGCAACTTCTGTGTCAGTTTCATCTAATCAGAATAATATAATATAATATATATATATATTATATATATATATATTATATAATGATATATCATATAATGATATATATACACACACACACTACATATATCATTCATATCATACTTTCTTTAATTCTCTAAGTGGTTGGATAAACTTTCTTGGATGGTTATCCAAAAGTAAAGTATTCCCCAAATTAAAGATAACTTTTGTAATTTTGTAAAATTACAATTTCTGTATTTTGGACTTGTTAACATTTTCAAAACATTTAAAAATCATATTGAGTGTATGTTAGATGTCATTAAAACATGTTTAGAGAAATTTCATTCACAATCAGTCCATTCAACTGACTGCTAACTAATGTATTAGGGCTTATGTTATGTTGTTTTTTGTTTTTTTTCTTCTAAAAACTGAAAAACATTATTACCATCATATGTCACTACCATGACACAATATATTAAAATCCACCACACATTATACAAATCTGGTAATATAGACTAGTAAATTTCCGACATTAACATTTATGTTTCTAGCAGAATCTTTAACAAAACAACATCCACTAAATAGTGCACATCCTCAGGTTTTACCTCTGTGAGGTGAGATTACAGGTTAATTAAAGTGTATCACTGAAGATTCTTGTAATAGCTCTAACAGGGCTTTGCCTATTCAAGCCTGTGACCCTCATAAAAATCTGGTATAGCAGATGTGCTCAATGCGAATACATTTGTATGATGAATGTGTTTGCACTGAATAAGTGCATTTGTTATTTAGCAAGATAAAACTATTAGAGCTGGTTCACTGACTCGATATATAAATTATTTCACTTGACTTTTTTTTCTTTTTTTGATGGAGTATTGAAGTAGACTTTAAATAGAATTTCATAAACAGAATTCACTTACTGTATATTACCCTTCTTACTGTATTTAATCACAGGGGAAAAAAGTACTGTGCACAACTGTGTAAAAATGAATGTTGTTGCTTTTTTAACGTTATGGGGGCATATTATTTCTAAACATATAATATCATCCTTGTGTCAGATAATTTGATACTATGTAAAATATGTATGTGATTTTTTGGGGGGGTCTATTTTCAGCATCATTTTTGCCCTAGACCCCCATTAATTAATTAAAAATCACTTTAGAATATAGTGAAAATGCTGTAGGATTATCCTTTGAGAAAGTAGTGGTTTTAATTGCATTCAATAGTTAAATGTTATTTCATTTTTAAGGCTTATTCCTTATTATATTTTAAATAAAACAAATTAATATGTTTCAATTGGACCACTACCTGATTCTCTCATTGTTATGTAGTAGTTATTTTTTTCTTTTTGTCTTATTTATACAATTTTATATAAAAAATTATGATTTGATTAGGTATTTATTTGATGCATTTATATTATAATATATGAATAATGCTAATTAGTGTTAAATTATAATTTCAGGGGCGTTTCAGAACAACACATGACTAATGAGTAAATCCCCTGAATAACCCTTCCTCCCGATGAGTCTCTCTCTCCATCTCTCTCTCATTCTAACTTCAGCCGCCTCCCCTCTGCGCCTCAGCATCTGCAATGCAGTACTGAACTGAGTGCTGCTACTGCCAGGATGCCAATAGGGAATAATTTAACGATCTCTCTCTTACCTTCCTGTTCAGCCTCCCTAGACTACCACCAGCTGCCAAAGCTACTGAGTATCAGCCAAATTATCCCAGTCAGGTGTATTTCTCCCCTTTGTTGTATGTTTTTCTGTTATATTTTCTCATTGTTTTTAGTTGTGTTTGTGATGCAATGGCACCTGGTTTCTGGAATTGCTGATTCAGCTGTTAGCGTATTCATTGGTGTGTTAAGAAGAAGGTTATGTGGATGTTATCTCAGTGTTACACTAACATAAATCACCTGCTGTAACACCTGCAGTAATACTGCAGTGATGATCTAAAATGGAAGGAGCTTGTGTGTGACCGGTCCTGCACTTCCTGTCTCAGGCAGTAGTGTGTGTCTCTTATGTGTACAGTCTGGTGACACATTACGTAATGGCACAAAAAAAGGATGACATACTACATGAATACAGTACTATCAACCCAAACTGTAGGGTCATGTTACATGAGAGATCCCTGGAGATTCACTCACTCTTTGCTGATGGTTGCACTTTTATGATGTGTGGAAGTGTAGAATTTCATGTTTACTTTCGTAGAGTTGTTTTTTTACACAGTTTTTTACATTTACATGCTAAGTATAACTTAGCCACCATTATAGGTTGTTTTACAGTCTGTTTTTAATATATTCTTGAATTATCAAAGCCAAGGTATACAAGCCATTAAATAGACATCAAATTAAATCTGGCATTTAACCCGATTAAAGGCATAGTTCACCCAAAAATAAAAATTATCCCATGATTTACTCACCCTCAAACCGTCCTATGTGTATATGACTGTCTTCTTTCAGACGAACACAATCAAAGATATATTTAAAAATATCCTGGCTTTTCCAAGCTTTATAATGAGGGGTGTGATTTTTGAAGCCCAAAAAAATGCATCCATCCATCATAAAAATAATCCATACGGCCCCAGGGGGATAATAAAGGCCTTCTGAAGTGAAGCGATGGGTTTTTGTAAGAAAAATATCCATATTTAAAACTTTATAAATTAAAATAACTAGCTTCCGGCAGACGACCGTACGCATGCGGTTCAAGTAGATTTGCGCCACAAGAGTAACCTGTGGCACGATGCATGACGTAGGAGGTAGGAGTAGCGTAAGCTTAGATGCCTCTCAAGGTTCAAACAAATATGGCTGGGCAACAAACTCAAGCTCCTCTTCTCTTATATCAAAATCCTCCAACATTTCTCTTTAAAATTTCGCATTTTAGACTTCTAATTCGTGACCGGTGTTTTGTTTTGCTCTATCCTCTGCA
>JAOTNS010002136.1:0-80544 GCA_028476615.1 Culter alburnus | reverse complement strand
TCGTAACCCCTGTAGAACCGGGTCTGATCGGGTCAGTCGCACTGGTGCTTCTAAACACTTTTTCACAGTCACACACAGTAATTTCGACTGAAATGGTCGCACTGTAGAGCCCTGCCATTGGTAGCGTGGTTTATCATAAAACTTTTTTTCCTCAGTCGTTCAGAACAAAAGTGGCAGACATGTTACGTACTTGTTCAGATGACATTTTCCATTAAACTTCTTATTTTGAACAAACTTCCAAGACGTGAATCTGTAATTGTGAAGTAAGTGAAGATCCACACTGGTGCGGTGACTGACAGCCACACAAACACCTCAAAACATTAGATTCGTCCGCGCTGAGGAGCCGTGCCGACGCACAACCCATGTGAGGAAGATCATTCCACAAATAACTGCAATTGCAGGTTTCAAACAGAGATGGAGACAAAGAGGCAAACTTACAGACTGCAGCTTTAATAATTAATCAGCATATTTACCAGAATGTGAAATGAATTCTGAACATTTTCTCTTTTCATGTGTAGGAGTTTGTGAGCATTAATGTGTTAAAGGAATAATGATGGGATTTTCTTTGACTGTTTTCTTCATGTTGTTTCTCTCGCTGTTGGAGAATTTCTCCTAGTTTTCTCTTGAATCCTAATGGAAAGCCACTGGTAACTGATTTCTCTGTGCTTCTCTCAGGCGTCACTCCTCCTAAAGTGAGCGTCCTGCCGCCCTCCAGCGCAGAGATCTCCTCTCTGAACACAGCGACACTGGTGTGTGGCCAACAAGGGCTTCCCGTCAGACTGAGCCTGAGCTGAAGGTGGACGGGAGCAGCAGGTCTCAGGAGAGCAGCGCTGGGCTCCTGGAGAAGGACGGTCTGTACAGCTGGAGCAGCAGCCTGACTCTCTCTGAGGAGGAGTGGATGAAGAGCGTCTCGGTGAGCTGTGAGGCCACACGGAGCGGCCAGTCTGCGTCCACTGGAGACACTGTGAGGAGACAGCAGTGTTCAGAGTAGATCTGCTGACTATATGTGTGCTTTTCACTCTTGATTTTATTACAATTCAGTCAATAAAACATAATTGTAACATTATGTCCTTTTTTTGTCATTTTTGTTTCGGCTCTTTCATTGGATCAGGGCTTTAGCTCATATTTTATAAATAAACTTCACTCATGGAGCATGAAAACACCTGCAGATACATGATGAAACGATCTGCTCAATTCTCAGGAACACAATCACAAATGTGATGCAAATGAGTTTAACTCCACTCAGTTTCACTGTTTGACTTGATATTCTGAGCCATATATATGAAATACAATAAAATTATATGATGTCAAGAGGATTGGAGGCAATAATTAAATTAATAAGGGAAAAAAGGAGTTGATTTCCTGCCTTCAGAGACTGACTATAGCGTGAACCAATAACATTTCAGTGCGGCTGTGAAGGATCATTTCATTGGTTGATCTTCAGAACGAACATGCAGCCTCTTCATTGGGACAGAGCCATCAAATATGCTTGTTTCTTTCCTGAATGATTCAGTTTTTGAACAAATCAGTTGATTAATAATTGATTGATTCACTCATAAAGTCAGTCTCTTGTCTCCATCTACTGGCGTAACGATGTAACTTGCAGAAAGAGTCTGTAAATCACCAGCACTAATGCTGCAGGTAAACACATCTGTCGTGTCCATGATGGAGGATCTGTTTCTGTCAAGACTCGACTATGAACATCAGGACTTCTGAAATGAATTAAAATGGACATAAAGGTGGAGATGGAGTGATGGAGGGACGCAGGAAGAATATTCTCACTGGAGTGACGTAAGCTGCTGTTTATATATGCTGCTCTTGTGTTATGATTGACAGCTGAAGATGAATGAACATACATGCTTCTGTTTACAACTACATTTGCTGAAGTTTGTGATTGTGTTCAGTTTACAGTGATCTAAAGAAACCTTTCTGAGAGAATCTCTTTATGATTTAGTGTGTCTGTTGTTGAGTGTGTGTGAAAGTGTGTGTGAGCAGCTGCAGTATCAGTTCAGTCACTGTGACTCTGACTGACGGAGGTTTTTGTACGACTTTTATCACTGTGTGAACACACCACTGTGATGGAAACTCTGACAGTAATAATGTCCAGCATCTTCAGTCTGGACTCCACTGATGGTCAGAGTGAAATCACTGTTAGATCCACTGCCACTGAATCTAGATGGAGTTCCTGACTGGAGGTGAAATCAGGAGTTTAGGAGCTTCTCCAGGTTTCTGTAAGTACCAGCTAAAATTCGCCACCAATACTGTACACATCTCTGCTGGTTTTACAGTTGATTTCACAGTTTGTCCTGGTTGAGCTGCTGTCATTGAGGGACTCTGAGTGACGGTGATCTGTCCTCTACACTCTGAAACACACAACAAGAAGAAAATCAACTCAAAACTTTGACAATATACTTGAAGAAATGAATTGATATCAAACTTGTGCTCCACAAACCTTGAGCAAACGCTGTGAGAGTCCAGATGAAGATGATGATGAAGGTCATGTTGATGAAGATTGTTGTGTGTGTCAGTGATGAAGTGTTAAACTCACAGCACTATAAACACTCTCAGAGCACTGAAGCATCTGATCAATATGCAAACACACTCCAGATCATTTACCTGAAGACAGCAGAAACACTGTTTTGTCATTTAGTATCTTTGCTAATAAATTTCTATTGATCATTTTCAGAAACAGACACTCCTGATTTACTTCATGTTATTTTGGGTGGATCTTCTCCCTCTAAACACTGTTTTAATGATCAGTTTCATTCAGACTTTGATGCTGAGAGCATTTAATACCTGTGCTGCAGATTTGATATCATCATGATACTGTAGAACAGGTCAAAGGTCATCCAATAGAGAATGACCATCTAAATCTGGCTAAAGATTTCATTATAAAGCAGTTTAATTGAATTAGTGGAGTTTAAGTCACATGTGTTTGTAAATGTGATCAATGTAGTTTTTGACTGATTATAAAATTTCATCCATCATGCAATAACAAGTATTTCTTTTAAAGATGATATTTAGTGTGTTTTCAGCTCAATCATGTTGATGTTGAGAAGAGCTGCTGTTGAGTCTCATATCAGTGTGTGTGAGTGTCGTTCGTCTCTTTCTCTGCTGGAGTTTGTGTTCATTTGAGTGTGACGGAGGTTTTTGTACGACGCTTTCACTAGAATGAAGCACTGTGGTGCACTTTCGGTGGAGGAACTAAACTGACCATCAGTAAGTCTCTAAAATTCTCTAAAAATGTTTATATATAATTGTTTTGTTTTTAGATTATTCAAACAAGCATTTTGCAACAAGGTTTTAAAAATTATAAAATTGTTTGAAAAAAAAAATTAACTGCAATATTTCATAGTAAATTGTTTCATAGTTTCTTTAAATTTGTCTGCTGTTTCACAATTACATGTTTATATTCAGTGATATTTCATGATATTTATCTTTTTTTCATTGCAAGGCATATTTTATGTTGCTTTTATATATTTATTTCTTTTTACATGAGTAATTTCAGATATTATAATAACTAACATTCTTTGTTTTTTAATATATTGATTGCAATGTTTTCTGATATTTTCAATTATTTCTTAAAATACATAATTGTGTCCATAATTTTTGGTAAATTTAATAATTCAGAAATTTGTAATGCATGAAAAAAGTTTGATGATACAGACAAAATAATTTTAATTTTATAGCGTCATCATCAGACAAAGAGAAAGATCTGAAAAATTCATAATTTTATCTTACATTTGCTGATAATTATGATTGTGAGTGTCTTAAGTTAATAATGAAATGATCATTTAAATTTGTTTTCTACATATAAATCATCAGTTTGTGGACAATGTTTTTAAAATGAGTTTGAGATTAAACTGAACCTTATTCAGAAAAGATGAAATGACTGTAATATTTGCTGTATATCATGTCTGCTTCAGAGAACTGATTATATTTATTCATATCTTATACTTCATATATTTAGTAGCAGTGAATATTTTATTTGAACTGAGAATATTGAAATTTAAATGCAGGATCATTACTATGTGGTTTATGAAAGAAAGCAGTGATGTGGAATTTCTGTAAAGATGAAATGATTGTGATTTTTCCTCCATTACTGTGTGTGACATCTGACTAATTGATGATCTAAAGACGTTGGTGTTGTTTGTGTGTGTTTGTGCAGCTGGTCCCGCAGTGAAGCCCTCCGTGTCTCTGCTGCCGCCCTCTTCTCTGCAGATCTCTGGAGACTCAGCCGCACTGCTCTGCCTGCTCAGCTCTTACTCTCCACAGGGGGCGACGGTGAGCTGGACGCTGGACGGGTCAGAGGTCAGCGAGGGGGTTCAGACCAGCGCAGAGAGCGAGCGGACGGACGCTACAGCCGCAGCAGCGTCCTGAGCCTCAGCAAAGCACGCTGGGAAGGCGCGGATCGCTTCGTCTGCAGAGTAAGACATGACGGAGCTGATCACGAGGCCTCGTTCCTCAAGAGCTCCCAGTGCTGATGTTTCTCCGGTCCAGACGAGCCGTATCTGAGCGTCCGGCAGGATTCGCAGCAGTCACGTGATTTACAGCTCAATACTGAAGCAGTCTTTCAATGTGCTGCCATTGCTGTTCATTCAATAAAGCTTCTGAACGCGTTACATTTGTGTCGGACTGCATCATTGATCAGTGTGTCGTTCATTCAAAGTCCTGCACTAAAGTTTCAGCTGCTTTTGATTGATTGTAATAGTTGAGAACAGCTGCATTTAGCAGGAAATGTCAAATGAAGCTCTTGGGGTTTGAACATGGTCACTGGAGACGGAGCTGCTCTATTCTGAGGAATCACAATCACTAAACCTGCCAATGCAAATGTGATTTTCACCTCAAACTCACAGTTTCACTCTTTGATTGGTTCAACGCTCTCAACTGGAACACTTTCACTTCTGCTCATGAGAAATGAGTTTAGAGTAATACATTTAGAAACAGCTTTAGATGAAGGAGCTGCTTGAAAAACATCTGCATGTTACTGATACACCATGACTTTAGTGTAGTTTAATGTACAAAAACAAACAACATATGAATCTACATATTAATTTACACACTCTGTTTTCTCTGATTCTGAGCATATTTGAGTCAAACCCGTCTGTCACAGGACAGATCACAGTCTAATAGAGCTGATTTCAGTCATAAGTCAGTTTTGAGCACATGTGTAGTTCCTGTGTTTGTCCTCTGTGTGTCAGTAGTGTGTGAAAGTGTGTGAAAGTGTGTGAGCAGCTGCAGTATCAGTTCAGTCACTGTGACTCTGACTGACGGAGGTTTTTGTACGACTCTTTATCACTGTGTGAACACACTGTTGATAGTGTAACTCTGACAGTAATAATGTCCAGCATCTTCAGTCTGGACTCCACTGATGGTCAGAGTGAAATCACTGTTAGATCCACTGCCACTGAATCTAGATGGAGTTCCTGACTGACGGCTGTTTGCATAAATCAGGAGTTTAGGAGCTTCTCCAGGTTTCTGTAAGTACCAGGCTAAAGCATAACAGCAGGCTGGATCACTGCTAGTTTTACAGGTCACAGTGACTGATTGTCCAGTTTGAGAGAGCAGCTCTGAGGGAGTTTGAGTCACTGTCACCTGACCAACAGATTCTGACAAGAGAGAAAGATTAGAAATCACAAACACTTTTACAACCATATATCTTCACAACACATAAAAATAACAAGTAAATAATGTCTGTAATCTTGACTGACACAAACCTCGACATAATACTGCCAGCGTCCAGATCAATATGGTGCTGAAAGTCATTTTTGTTGGTTGTAGGTTCAGTTCTAGTGAAAAACAGTTGTTGATCATGTTTGATGTTTGACAGAGTTATAAACACATGCAGAGCACTGAAGCGTGTGTCGCTCATGTAAAACACTCTCTCTATGCAAACGCTTCAGGAGATTGTGGGCAAGTTTAAGCTGGTTTAATATTCTGTTTCATTCAGACTTCAGAAACATGTTAATAATCCAGAGCCCCTTTTTTTTTTTCAGAAAATCTGCACAACTTTAATTGTGAATTTGCTGCTGTACAACAGTTCAATAAACAAGAAGCTTAAAATTTAGACACAATATTAACAGTTACTTGGTCTGTTTTTGTACGGCCAACTGAAATATTTGCAAAAAAACCACAGTGTGACTCACAATAGTTCCTGAATGAAATAGTGTTTTGAATGAATCATTTGAGTGAATCAATCAATTATTCCCATGAAGACTGTTCCTTGTTCCCAAAGACATAATGGGTGCTTCTCAATACTAAAAATTGATGCTTCCTCATTTCCTCACTCCTCCATCCTCCAGCCCGTGACCCGGAAACCGATCGAACACCTCAAGGAGGCGAGGAATAAGGAGCGAGGAACCTTCCTGAGGAGTCATGAGTGAAGATACACAGGTGTATCCTTCCCTCGCATCCTGAGGGGGTGGAGCTAAGACGCAAGGAAAAGAAGTGAGAGGAGGAAATGAGGATGCAAAAATAATAAATGAGAAGAACCCTATGGCTGTGTCCCAATTCAGAGGCTGCATCCTTCAAAGGCCACATTCAGAGGTCAGTTGCGTCTCTGCTGTGCGACGAAGGCTCCTTCAAATGCGTCCTTCATTTCCTGTGAAATGAAATATACAAAGATGCTCTGCGTGTGAAATTGAATACTTCCCTATATAGTAGGTGAAAAACAGTACACCAACATGTTATGTCCGAATACATAGTATTTGAAAAACTCTAGGCGAAAAGTCCCTGGATGACCTACTACTTCCAGCGAGATTCTGCGGTGTGCATTCAATGGACACTTTACTATCCCATGAGGCCACGGGAGAAGATTTATGAATGGAGGTGAAGTGACGCAACTGACGCTGGTAGGTCACATGATAATGACAACATGGCGAATGTAGTACTTCTGGATTAAATTAATACTACACATATAAAACATACTTTTTTAATGATCGCAAAATAAGTTTAAATTCAAATGTAGTGTAAGGCCCGCCCAATCGGCCCGATGGCGGTTTTCCACCGGGCGGGGAAGGTTTCTTGTGCATTCGGTCTTTTTAGTGTGGCAAAGTAGTTTAATTCCAAGTAAACTTTTATCTGACTCCATTTTATTATGACCTCGAATTTAGTTTAGAATGTCAATTGATTATTGGTCATTTGTATAACAATTTAGCTATACATTTGATTACTCTATTTAACTCTTTACTCTTTTTTGTACTCGGATTCCTATAACGCTTTGAGTCTCGCACCGGCCGGGCATACGATCTCATACGCACAATCTCGTCAGTCTTGGTCATTAGACAGAGGCGATGACTAATATTCTAGAGGCCGTACCCACTTTGCTCATTCTAGAATACGTTTATTTAGTCCCCATAGATCTGAACACACCGAATTAAGGTAAGATTACTTTAACTAGGGGCCATGACCATTACCATAAAATCAGGCTGACCAATTTAGCTTCCTCTAGTGGTAACTTTACATAATCACGCAGTGGTTTACCCACAGACACTTAGAATAATCTCACCATAACCAGAGGTTGAGGCCCACCCTGTTTAGATTGATCTAGCAACACTCTGTTGCTCTAAAAGGAAAAAACCCATTATTAGCCTACACAGTCTAAGTATACTTAACTAATGCCAATGTGCTAGTCGGAGCTCTAAAACATCAGCTGGTGTGCCCCACTGCTCCACCTAAACTGTACTTTAGTCCGTTACTAACCTGAGCGTAGATTTGTGGGATTATGGATTTATAATCTACTGGAGTCAATAATTTCAGAGTAAGTCAGAATAAAGTCAAATGTAACAATTTATTAGTCAGGTAAATGTATCATGCCAATTACATAATCATCTCAAAGATGATCAATACAAACATCAAATGCTCAGAAACAGAGTAAGAGATGAATCCCTGAAGGACACTCAGCAATGTGGGCTCATCTGCACAGGATCGAGTCCTGAGCCTCCTGCAACATCTCTTTAAATACTCAGACCAAGACAGAAACTTCTTTCAAATGGAAACATGAGTTTACAATGGTAATTTGCATTAATCAGGGTCCCAGACTGAGTAGTTTACACCTTTTAGGGACACACCCATTACAGAGAGCAAAATATCTCTAAAGTCTTTAAACCTTTATTACTTTCTGGTTTACTTCTATGGGAATGAGACCCTTGTACCAGTCGCACTGAGACATTTCAAATGATACCAAACATGTATAGTATTGTATGATAACTGTTCACATTGAGCCATATAGATTTTGGGTGAATTTCAGGTCATCTCCGTATGTAGAGAGAAGAGATGGGGGAAGAGGGGGTGAAGGAAGGGAAATGTAGATTAAGGCATTGCTGAGGTGTGATCGACTCAGTGTGATTGCGTCTCGAATGGGGATGCTAATTTTGCAAGAGAGAGTTCAAATGTTAATTTCCTTTGTTTTCTCAAAGAGTGGCCCTTTCTTGGTCCAGGCACTCTGGCATCAGTCTTACAGGAGCATGAAAACACCTGCAGATACATGATGAAAAAACAAGAACATGTGGCCAAATTATGAACCTCATAGATAAAAGAATATATAAATGTTTTTTTTTTGAGGTGCACATGCATGACAAACACATTTATAGTTATTTTGAGTGTTTCTGGTGTCACAGGATCATCAAACTTTGAGACAGTTGAGTTTGACTAACAGAGAGACGAGGTTTGTTCATATTCATTAGTTTACATCTGAAACATAAATTCAGTTAAAAGTGTAAATTACAATTCTTATCTTGCTCATCAGTTAAAACTTGGTGTCAGTTAAATAAAACACAAAATACATGCTTAAATAAATATGTGTGTTAAATCCATAAATAATGCATTTATTTTTAATTTATAGAGTTATGCATAAATAATTGCATAAATATGAATGCATGCATACATAAACAAATAAAGTAATTGTTCCAGAGGCTTAGATATTTCTTCTTATTTTTCAGTGCAGATATAGACTGTTTTCTGTGAATGTACAAGATTTCAGATTTATTAGTGAAATAACGAGAAGAATAATAAAGTGCAGTAAACAGTGAAACTATTCACACTACAGACCAGTGTGTTTATAATGAAGACAATACATTAAAATAATATGGCAGTTTGCAATATCAAGCAGCACAATGAGCTGTTTTATACATCTAAAAATAAGTGTAAGCGGATCATACCGGAAGACACACACTGAATTTAAAAATGATGTTAAACATAAGGTGGTGTCATAGAGGCCCATTCGACCGCTCCGGACACATCGACACAACGGTCAACATGACGCTGTTCATCACTCACACTTACAAATCAATGACTTTCATCAAAAATATCACAGCATTGTGCAGCATATAAACCACTGAGCTTTAAACTCCAGACGGACAGAGGAAAACCTTTCAGAGGTGAGGATGTGCTGGTTTGTGTTTTTGTATAACTCAATATGTAAAATCACATTAATGATCAACTAAATGCTGTGAAAATAGCAGCTAATGTCTATTGCATATATAGATATTCATATGTGAATGAGGTTATGAAGGGAATGAGGCAGTAGAGGGCGATACTGATTATTCCTTAAATATCTGCCACACATCTTCCTCTTGGAGCTCGTGGACATGCTGGAAATCACTAGAATGAGAGTTGAGGTCTGGACTGTGTTCTGATAGAGGACTGTGTGTGTTCATCAAGTGGAAGTTGATTTGATTGTTTTGCTGCTTGAGGTTTCTGCAACTATTTATGAGTGTTTGATGTTTTTATACTTGTGATTTATGTCAGTATTGTTGTTCTTTTGTATAATAACCACACCTTGATCCACATGTTGATCCATATCTCAAATAAAAGCAACTAATGAACTTTGTGTTTTATAATCGATGCCCCACAGTGATTTTACTATTTAACTAGTTCTCATGAAACTTTATTACAGAGGTTGCAGATGCAGTCAGGAGTTCACTTGCTCTCCAGTGTTCACGGACCAGATCTGACTGATCCAATATGGGGGACGACTCACATGTAGATCTCAATCATGTCACTGATCTATAAGAGCACAAAATCTCAAGGCAGATATACATTTTCCACAACATTTTTAGTCTAAAGAGGGTATGAATATGAGGAAATTTAACAGTGACACTGATGGACTTTGTCTGTTTCTCTCAGCTAATGCTTTGAATTCTGACCTCAATAATTTATAAAAAAAAAGATTAATTTAGAAGATTTTATTTTGGATGTTTGTGTGACGATGTTGTTTCAGATCCTTTTTTGAGCAGCTGCAGTATCAGTTCAGTCACTGTGACTCTGACTGACGGAGGTTTTTGTACGACTCTTTATCACTGTGTGAACACATAGTCATAGTTTATTTCGTGTACACTCTGACAGTAATAATGTCCAGCATCTTCAGTCTGGACTCCACTGATGGTCAGAGTGAAATCACTGTTAGATCCACTGCCACTGAATCTAGATGGAGTTCCTGTCTGGAGGCGGTTTGCATAATAAATCAGGAGTTTAGGAGCTTCTCCAGATTTCTGTAAGTACCAGGATAAACCTTCATCCCCATCATCCCATCTGTGCACATTACTGCTGGTTTTACAGTTGATGTTCACAGTTTGTCCTGGTTGAGCTGCTGTCACTGAGGGACTCTGAGTGACGGTGATCTGTCCTCTACACTCTGAAACACACAACAAGAAGAAAATCAACTCAAAACTTTGACAATATACTTGAAGAAATGAATTGATATCAAACTTGTGCTCCACAAACCTTGAGCAAACGCTGTGAGAGTCCAGATGAAGATGATGATGAAGGTCATGTTGATGAAGATTGTTGTGTGTGTCAGTGATGAAGTGTTAAACTCACAGCACTATAAACACTCTCAGAGCACTGAAGCATCTGATCAATATGCAAATGAACTCATTCTGTATTTAAATGAGGCTCTAAATGAAGGTTCAGGAGGAGCTCGTTCATCTATTCCTCTCAATCACAACATCAAATATAAGTGTGAACTTTAAAACTTAGCTGAATATTAAAAAAATAATGATGTGCACTGATAAATCATTTATAATAAAAACTACAACATTCCATAAAAAAACAGGAATTATCAATTTTGATTTCACGTTGACTTTAAACACAGAGAGGTGAATTATGTACTTGTCTTTCTCTGTATCCGATAGATGGAGAATGGCTTTTGTTGGACTGAAGATTGTTGTCAGCAGACGGTGGTCTGTAAGCGTTGTAAATTTTCACCTGTACAGATATTGGTAGAAATTCAGTACTTTTTTGCATAATTTCTTGCCAACACTGATGCAAGGTTAGGGATAAATCGACTGTAATAGTCCAAGAAATGAACAAAGTTGACTGACGTTATTCGGTGCAGACGCATCCACGGTCGTCCTGACCTTTTCTGGTGTCTTATGAAGACCCTGATCATGAATGATGTGCCCCAAATACTGCAGCAAATCTTTAAAGAGTTCACATTTCTCGTGTTGGACACACAGCCCAAACTCATCCAGACGTCTGAGGACTGCGTCTACATTCTTGAGATGTTGCTCATCATTTGATCCAGTCACTAATATATCGTCTAGATAGCAGCAATGAACATTGGGAAAGCCTTGTAAAATCTGATCCATGGCTCTTTGAAAAATTGCAGGAGCCGAAGCAATACCAAATGGTAATCGATTGTAACAGAAGAGCCCCTTTGACATGGTGATAGTGAGGCATTTGTGTGAATCTTCTGTCAAGGGCACTTGTAAGTCTGCATTGGAGAGGTTCAGTTTGGTGAAGCGTTGGTCCCTCTGCCAATGATGTGAATAAATCCTCTATTCATGGAATCGGGTAACGTTCAACACAAAGGCCTGGATTCACTGTTACCTTAAAATCTCCACAAATCCTCACATCTCCATTCCTTTTACAACTGGCTCGATCGGCATGGTCCATTCGATACACTGAGACGAGTGCCGTGTTAATTCACTTTTGTTTACTGGGAACTCAGTCTTCTTTTGTTACTTCAACACAACAAACAAAGCAGTGAATTAGAGCGCCCTCTAGTTCACAGAAACATTAAGTGCATATATCACAAATAATAAATTCATTATTAGCTTGAGATGAAGCAGCTACATGAAAAACTGCTCAAGAATATATTTATGTTGCTGGTGATACATAATTACTTTACTGTGAAGTTTAATGTAAAAATAAACAACAACATTTGATGACATTATTGTTTGTTTGTTTTCATATCATTTTACAAACAATTCTAAGCATATTTAAGTGAAACCCGTCTGTCACAGGACAGATCACAGTCTGATAGAGCTGATTTCAGTCATAAGTACAGTGTTCATATTAGGACTTCCTCACACCTCAGTCATACAACGAAAAGACGTCATGCCTCAGACTAAAAGGCTTCAGTCATCGGACAAAACGGCATTGCGCCTCTCATACAATTAGGCATCGAACTAAACAGCCTCAGACCAAAAGGCATCAGACGAAAAGGACTTAGAAAGAAGCGAATTGTCCCATCTCAATGTGACGTCACGTGCACACAGTTTTCTGTTGAATGTTACACTAAGTTGTATAAAACATATCCCACTGAAATTATTTTGTAAATTTGTATTATTCACTAGTTTTATTTGCATGTAGGCTATAAAAAGTTAGCAAAATAACACATTGCAACTAGCTTGCATTGCAAACTATCGTGAACACATACAAAATTTAGACATGGTTAAAAGTGTTAACTTAGTTTTTTTTTTTTTTTGTCGGATTGATAGGCTACTATTTGTATAACAATAGTTTTACTACAAATACCTTAAACTATAGTGTAGCAAAACCATGGTTAACTACAATAACCATTTTGTTTTATTTGTAGTAAAAACATGGTTATGTTTCGAGCTATTTGAATGTGTTGTTATAAGCACAGGCTAGCTGCTTTGTGTACAGATGTTACCAAGGAAACAGCTTTATTTCTGCTGTTCCAGCGCCACCTACTGTCAGAGAGTCGATTAGGCAAGACAAGGTAATTTTATTTATGTAGCACATTTCATACACAATGGTAATTCAAAGTGCTTTACATAAAAAGGAAACAAATACATAAGAATAAAAATGGAATGCATTAAAAATAACAATAAAAACAGAATACCACTATCTGGATGGAAGAGTCACATTTACATTTTCATTCAGCCCGTTGCTGTTTTTCTGCAGACCGATGTGAAAATCGCCATGTTCTTTTCTGTTCTTTTCTTTTCTTATTTGCCAAGGGATTACATAAATAGCCTACATGAATACCATCAACAGATAGATTCTACATAATTAACATGCATGCACACACACCTTACATTAATTTGGGAATTATGATGGGATAAAAGCCAATAGAAAGTTAGGCTATAAAAAAAAACCCTTTAGTCTGAGTCTGTTACATCCGATGCCTTTTCGTCTGAAGCCTTTTGGTCTGAGGCTGTTTAGTTCAATGCCTAATTGTACGAAACCTGACACCTGACGTCGTTTTTTCTGAGACCTGAAGCCTTTCAGTCTGAGGAGCGATGTCGCATGACGCCTTTTCGTTGTATGACTGAAGTGTGAGGAAGTCCTAATATGAACACCGTACATACAGTGGGTACGGAAAGTATTCAGACCCCCTTACATTTTTCACTCTTTGTTATATTGCAGCCATTTGCTAAAATCATTTAAGTTCATTTTTTTCCTCATTAATGTACACACAGTACCCCATATTGACAGAAAAACACAGAATTGTTGACATTTTTGCAGATTTATTAAAAAAGAGAAACTGAAATATCACATGGTCCTAAGTATTCAGACCCTTTGCTGTGACACTCATATATTTAAGGTGCTGTCCATTTCTTCTGATCATCCTTGAGATGGTTCTACACCTTCATTTGAGTCCAGCTGTGTTTGATTATACTGATTGGACTTGATTAGGAAAGCCACACACCTGTCTATATAAGACCTTACAGCTCACAGTGCATGTCAGAGCAAATGAGAATCATGAGGTCAAAGGAACTGCCTGAAGAGCTCAGAGACAGAATTGTGGCAAGGCACAGATCTGGCCAAGGTTACAAAAACATTTCTGCTGCACTTAAGGTTCCTAAGAGCACAGTGGCCTCCATAATCCTTAAATGGAAGACGTTTGGGACGACCAGAACCCTTCCTAGAGCTGGCCGTCCGGCCAAACTGAGCTATCGGGGGAGAAGAGCCTTGGTGAGAGAGGTAAAGAAGAACCCAAAGATCACTGTGGCTGAGCTCCAGAGATGCAGTCGGGAGATGGGAGAAAGTTGTAGAAAGTCAACCATCACTGCAGCCCAACAAAGAGTGAAAAATTTAAGGGGGTCTGAATACTTTCCATACCCACTGTAAGTCAGTTTTGAGCAGATGTGTACTTCCTGTGTTTGTCCTCTGTGTGTCAGTTGTGTGTGAAAGTGTGTGAGCAGCTGCAGTATCAGTTCAGTCACTGTAACTCTGACTGACGGAGGTTTTGTACGACTCTTTATCACTGTGTGAACACTAAGTTACTGTTAATGTAGTGGTAACTCTGACAGTAATAATGTCCAGCATCTTCAGTCTGGACTCCACTGATGGTCAGAGTGAAATCACTGTTAGATCCACTGCCACTGAATCTAGATGGAGTTCCTGACTGGAGTTTTTTTGCATAATAAATCAGGAGTTTAGGAGCTTCTCCAGGTTTCTGTAAATACCAGGCTAAAGCTTCATTCCCATCATCCCATCTGCGCACATCTGTGCTGGTTTTACAGTTGATGTTCACAGTTTGTCCTGGTTGAGCTGCTGTCATTGAGGGACTCTGAGTGACGGTGATCTGTCCTCTACACTCTGAAACACACAACAAGAAGAAAATCAACTCAAAACTTTGACAATATACTTGAAGAAATGAATTGATATCAAACTTGTGCTCCACAAACCTTGAGCAAACGCTGTGAGAGTCCAGATGAAGATGATGATGAAGGTCATGTTGATGAAGATTGTTGTGTGTGTCAGTGATGAAGTGTTAAACTCACAGCACTATAAACACTCTCAGAGCACTGAAGCATCTGATCAATATGCAAATGAACTCATTCTGTATTTAAATGAGGCTCTAAATGAAGGTTCAGGAGGAGCTCGTTCATCTCATCCTGTCAATCACAACATCAAATATGTATCATGTAATCATCAATATACTGTGAACTTTAAAAATGTGGCATAAAATTTAGAACAATTCAAACCACGTGTGAAAAAACACTGTGAAAATGAAATGTAGATGAAACTTATCATCATCATCATCAAATAACCAAAACAATCCAAGGTTCTTGTTTAGTACAGTGGCTAGATTAACAAATAACAGACATCACCAGAACAAAACATTCATTGCAGTTTAGTAGTGATGACTTTATGAATTTCTTTACTGAGCATCAGAAATACAATTGTAAATGTACAACCTTTAACAGAGTTTTATGATTCAAACTCAATTATCGCCCCTCAAGAACAGTTGCAGCGCTTTACAACTATAGGTCAGGAAGAGCTTAATAAGCTTATCACTGCGTCTAAACCAACAACATGTTTATTAGATCCAATACCCACTAAACTACTGAAAGAATTGTAACCTGTAGCAGAAGAGCCTCTTCTCAATATTATCAACTCGTCTTTATCTCTAGGTCACGTCTCACGACCGTTCAAGCTAGCAGTTATTAAGCCTCTCAATAAGAAACCACAATCAGATCCAAATGTATTGGCAAATTAGAGACCCATTTCAAATCTTCCATTTATGTCTAAAATACTAGAAAAAGTGGTGTCGGTCCAACTGTGCTCCTTCTTGCAAAAAAACGCTATATGAAAAAATTTCATCTCGACCAGATGAAATCTCTAAATTATCCAATCTGACAGAGTGTGTTAAAGAAGTAAAACATTGGATGACTAGTAATTTTCTTCTATTAAATTCAGATAAGACTGAAGTATTAATTATTGGGCCAAAAACCTGTACACAGAATCTCTCAGACTACAATCTGCATTGAGAAGGATGTACTGTTACTCCATCCTCGACAGTTAAAGACCTGGGTGTTATATTAGACAGCAACTTGTCCTTTGAAAATCATATTTCATATGTTACAAAAACAGCCTTCTTCCACCTCAGAAACATTGCTAAGATACGGAATATGTTATCTATTTCTGATGCAGAAAAGTTAGTTCATGCTTTCATGACGTCTCGACTAGATTACTGTAATGCATTATTAGCTGGATGTCCTGCTTTCTCAATAAACAAGCTACAATTAGTACAAAATGCAGCTGCTAGAGTTCTTACCAGGTCAAGAAAATATGATCATATAACACCAATTTTATCATCTCTACTGGTTACCTATTAAGTTCCGTATCGATTATAAAGTATTGCTAATGACCTATAAGCCCACTGAGCAAATTACGTCCAGAAGACGTCTTTTGAGGTCTTGTCTCAGGTTGAAAAGACGTCCACTGAGGGGCCAGAATGAAAGTTTTATGACGTCTTTTTTTGACGTCTTCTGGACATCCGATATAGACGAACACGCAGAATCACCAAAGGAGAAAAATCACAATTTTTAAGCCACCATCGTGGGAGATGAGTGTTTGCTTTAGTTGGGCTCTTGACCCTTGACTTTTTAATATTAGAGTTGTTTGAGCAGTTAGCTGAGTCATAACAGCCAGACAAGCAAAGAGAAATGATCAGGTGTTGGTTATGGTCTCACATAATCATTATTTGACCTGAATCACTGAACTCATTTAGAGCTCAATCTCTGAGTTAGATTTACATTATTGGTTACAGCAGCACTGTGATTCTACAGCACAAGATCATCTTTTACAATATGATTCAAATGATTTCAGAAAAGGTGTGTTGAACAAAAAAAAAAAAAAAATTTATCATGTGAAATCCTTTTATTATATTGATAAAGATGATCTTCTGCTGTAGAATCACAGTTCTGCTGTAATCAATAATGTAAGTCTAACTCAGAGATTGGGCTCTTCATGAGTTCAGTGATTCAGGTCAAAAAATGATTATGTGAAAACATAATCAACACCTGATCATTTCTCTTTGCTTGTCTGGCTGTTATGACTCAGTTAAAACAGCCCAAACAAAATCTAATATTAAAAAGTCAAGGGTCAAGAGCCCAACTAAAGCAAACACTCATCTCCACGATGGTGGCTTAAAAATTGTGATTTTTCTCCTTTGGTGATTCTGCGTGTTCGTCTATATCGGATGTCCAGAAGACGTCAAAAAAAGACGTCATAAAAACTTTCATTCTGGCCCCTCAGTGGACGTCTTTTCAACCTGAGACAAGACCTCAAAAAGACGTCTTCTGGACGTAATTTGCTCAGTGGGAGGCTCTAAATGGTTTAGCTCCCGTGTACTTAACTGATCTTCTATCGCCCTACAATCCTTCACGCTCTTTAAGATCACAAAACTCTGGACTTCTGGTTGTACCTAGGATATCTAAGTCCACTAAAGGAGGGAGAGCATTTTCACATTTGGCTCTGAAACTCTGGAATAGCCTTCCTGATAATGTTCGGGGCTCAGACTCGCTCACCCAGTTTAAATCTAGATTAAAGACACATCTCTTTAGCCAAGCGTTCACATAATGCATCTCATATCAGATCAATTGCATGTGACTATCAGCAGCTACGCTAATTATTCTCCATTTGCTTTTCTGTTTTACCTCGGGACACTTGTCCCGAGGTGACTAGAGAGGACATCAGCTTCAGTTTGGATCCAGCCTCTTAAGAAGACCTCAGATGACCAACACTTATGAAGAGACGGTGCCAACTCCTGCGAGGACTTCAGAAGACGCAATCATCTGGATCAACATGCACATTGCCCAATTTCTATATCCTATTATTGTTAATGTAATTCATTTTTCCAGGAGCTCATTGCTTCTACCTTCAGTTAAACTGCTAACAGTGCTATACAAATAAATGTGAATTGAATTGAATTGAATTCTCTGAGACTTTCTGAACTGTGTCATGTCAGATAACGTGATCACAACATTGAACCAAAACACACACATATTCCCTTATATGCAGGGGGCGCAGGTGAGCTGGACGCTGGAGGGGTCAGAGGTCACAGAGAAGGTTCAGATCAGTGCAGAGTTTGATGTACAAAAACAAAACTATCTACTGTTTGGCACCATGATTGTTTGTTTGATCTGATATGTTTACTCTGTCATTCTAGTTGAGTCAAACCCGTCTGTCACAGATCAGATCACAGTAAGGGTCAGATTTACTAACAGCTAACGCAAGCGCAAACCCTCTTTTGGTGTTAAAACACTACTGTCAGGATTTACTAAAGACACGCGGTGGAAAAATTTGAGCTGAAAAGCTCAATTGCATATTGCACATGCATTTGTAGGAGTTTCTCTTTCAGACACAAAATTTATGGGAGGAGAATATTTAAATGAATCACGCAAGGTGATTTACTAAGGTTGTGCTAGTCAATTTACTGGTATTTGCACCATTGTGCACAAAGTTTCAGTTGAGGAGAAAGTTAAGAAAGGTTGGTCAGTTTCATCAGAAGGGTGTGTGAGTGTGAAACACAGTATTCCAGTCTTGCTGATTATTGTGGACTATAACTGCACTACTGCTTTATACTGCATATATGTGCTTAGATTAGTTATTTGTTTGGTGATTTGGTAAACCTTTCTCCGATCAGTGGAGCTCTCTCAGTGAACTCGAACAAGCTCCTACAGCTAACAGGCAACGCTCTCGTAACTTTGGCTAACGTTCTGGCAATGTTCTCTCAAAGTTACAAACAAACGTTCTTCCAGTAACATTAATAGAGTGTTTGTTCAACGTTATCTGGTCTTAATAAAGTTCTCAAATGTTAGCACAAAAACATTATTTATACATTGTTTGCAGAAGAGTTTTAATGTTCTCATAACGTTGAAGGAAAACGTTCTCAGAACAAAAAAGTGTTAGCTGGTGAAGTATATTAAATATAGATATCACAAGGTGAAAATAAAATATGGTGGCAGAATTGTGTTAAATGAAGGTTTCTTCATCTTAAATACACTTTATTGCTTTAAACGTGATTATTGTATCGTATTTTAGGAACAGTTTAAGATCTCAAGTATCAGTTTGAAACTCAATGATATTTCCTTTTAAGTTATTTCATAATCAATCAGCATATTTACCAGAATGTGAACCATATTCTGAAAATTTTCTCTTTTCATTTATACAGGAGTTTGTGATCATTAATGTGTTTATGGAATAATGATGTGATTTTCTTCTTCATGTTGTTTCTCTCGCTGTTGGAGAATTTCTCCTAGTTTTCTCTTGAATCCTAATGGAAAGCCACTGGTAACTGATTTCTCTGTGCTTCTCTCAGGCGTCACTCCTCCTAAAGTGAGCGTCCTGCCGCCCTCCAGCGCAGAGATCTCCTCTCTGAACACAGCGACACTGGTGTGTGTGGCCAACAAGGGCTTCCCGTCAGACTGGAGCCTGAGCTGAAGGTGGACGGGAGCAGCAGGTCTCAGGAGAGCAGCGCTGGGCTCCTGGAGAAGGACGGTCTGTACAGCTGGAGCAGCAGCCTGACTCTCTCTGAGGAGGAGTGGATGAAGAGCGTCTCGGTGAGCTGTGAGGCCACACGGAGCGGCCAGTCTGCGTCCACTGGAGACACTGTGAGGAGACAGCAGTGTTCAGAGTAGATCTGCTGACTATATGTGTGCTTTTACAGTCTTGAGTTTATTACAATTCAGTCAATAAAACATAATTGTAACATTATGTCCTTTTTTGGGTCATTTTTGTTTCGGCTCTTTCATTGGATCAGGGCTTTAGCTCATTTTATAAATAAACTTCACTCAATGGAGCATGAAAACACCTGCAGATACATGATGAAACGAGATCTGCTCAATTCTCAGAGGAACACAATCACAAATGTGATGCAAATGAGTTTAACTCCACTCAGTTTCACTGTTTGACTTGATATTCTGAGCCATATATATATGAAATAAAATACAATGATATGATGTCAAGAGGATTGGAGCCAATAATTAAATTAATAAGGGAAAAAAGGAGTTGATTTCCTGCCTTCAGAGACTGACTATAGCGTGAACCAATAACATTTCAGTGCGGCTGTGAAGGATCATTTCATTGGTTGATCTTCAGAACGAACATGCAGCCTCTTCATTGGGACAGAGCCATCAAATATGCTTGATTCTTTCCTGAATGATTCAGTGTTTTGAACAAATCAGTTGATTAATAATTGATTGATTCACTCATAAAGTCAGTCTCTTGTCTCCATCTACTGGCGTAACGATGTAACTTGCAGAAAGAGTCTGTAAATCACCAGCACTAATGCTGCAGGTAAACACATCTGTCGTGTCCATGATGGAGGATCTGTTTCTGTCACAAGACTCGACTATGAACATCAGGACTTCTGAAATGAACTAAAATGGACATAAAGGTGGAGATGGAGTGATGGAGGGACGCAGGAAGAATATTCTCACTGGAGTGACGTAAGCTGCTGTTTATATATGCTGCTCTTGTGTTATGATTGACAGCTGAAGATGAATGAACATACATGCTTCTGTTTACAACTACATTTGCTGAAGTTTGTGATTGTGTTCAGTTTACAGTGATCTAAAGAAACCTTTCTGAGAGAATCTCTTTATGATTTAGTGTGTCTGTTGTTGAGTGTGTGTGAAAGTGTGTGAAAGTGTGTGAGCAGCTGCAGTATCAGTTCAGTCACTGTGACTCTGACTGACGGAGGTTTTTGTACGACTCTTTATCACTGTGTGAACACCCAGTTACTGCTGATAACATGTGCACTCTGACAGTAATAATGTCCAGCATCTTCAGTCTGGACTCCACTGATGGTCAGAGTGAAATCACTGTTAGATCCACTGCCACTGAATCTAGATGGAGTTCCTGACTGGAGGCGGTTTGTGTAATAAATCATGAGTTTAGGAGCTTCTCCAGGTTTCTGTAAGTACCAGGACACACAGGGTGGGCTGCAGTCTGTAGCAGCTCTACTGAGTTTACAGCTCATCACAACATTTTCTCCTGGTGTTGCAGTTTTCACTGCAGTCTGAGTCACTGTGATCTGAGCTCTACAGCCTGAAAAACAATTCATTTATTAGTCCGTAAAATATATATTATTTGACATATTTTTAAGATATGTTAGGATTATATAATTTAAATGATTTATTTTAGATAAAAACTGTTCACCTTGTAGTATAAAGCAGTATAAGAGCGTCCAGATGATGATGAAGGTCATGTTGATGAAGATTGTTGTGTGTGTCAGTGATGAAGTGTTAAACTCACAGCACTATAAACACTCTCAGAGCACTGAAGCATCTGATCAATATGCAAACACACTCCAGATCATTTACCTGAAGACAGTCACTCATTAACAGACACAAAATACTGAAGTGAACATCTGGTAAAAATCTGTATTTTTCATATCATTCAGTCTTCTAATAGTCAAACTATTTAAAAAATATAGATTTTTTTCAGAATTGAATACAAAATCAACTTCATTATATTAATCTGAATATCTGCTGTGAGACTCTGCTAATATTTTTGGATTGAAATGTCACTGTTAATCCCCAAATTTACACCAAATCCATGTGTGTTTCTGAACAGACATGAGGATCAATCAGTCTCTGTCAATCACTGAATCAACTGAGTTTGATTGTGAGTCACATGATAGAAACATCTTCACTTCTTTATAAAATAAATCTAAAAATATATGGTGACATGCATATGTTTTTGATGGTAGACAACATCTGTTGGGTAATCTGGGGCCGTATTCTCAAAACATTTTATCTTACCACTAAGAGTTCTCCTAAATCGGCAAGTTAGGAGCTACTTTTAGCCTTAAGATGTTTTGCGAATATGGCCCCAGGTCTTTAATTTTAAAATTAATCTTTATATCATTATTAATTCTTCTATACATAGATATTCATATCAATTATATTCATTATCATCTGCTGCGAAACTGAGGAATGTGTTTATATGATGCCGTTAATATCTGCATTATGAGGGATGAAGTTAATAAATCAATAGATTATTAAACTGATCAAGCAGAACATGTTTATGATGCTGATGATGATTCAGTTTAGAAAGAAGAATGAGGATAAATTATAAATGCAGAAAATCAAAAATGTGTTGAAGATGGGAAAAATATCCACTGAAGTGAAGATCAAAAGTGACTGAATTTCTACATAAAGGATGTTATAGGATAACAGGAGACAAAAATGACTTCACAAAAAATCACAATCAAAAGGTTAAAACTGTCAGCTCAACAAAAGTGATGTTAATAAGATCATATTGAGTTTTTTCTTCACTGTTTAGTGTGTGTGAAAGTGTGTGAAAGTGTGTGAGCAGCTGCAGTATCAGTTCAGTCACTGTGACTCTGACTGACGGAGGTTTTTGTACGACTCTTTATCACTGTGTGAACACATGTTTACTGTTGATGTAGTGATAACTCTGACAGTAATAATGTCCAGCATCTTCAGTCTGGACTCCACTGATGGTCAGAGTGAAATCAGTCCCACCTTGTGCTCCATTCCACTGAATCGACTGAAACTGCTATCATAGAGCATGCTGATAAATGATGAGTTTAGGAGCTTCTCCATGTTTCTGCTGATACCAAGCTAAATACCAGCTATATCCCAGATCAGTTTTACACTCTATTTTGGCGTTTTGTCCTTCAGAAACAGTCACAGCTTCAGGCTGAGTCACAGTGATTCTCTGGATGCTGTCGACAAACATTAATGTGTTTAATCAGATGAAATGAACATTAAAGACTCAAAAATGACGAGCTTTCACGTCTGTTACCTGGAATAAAAGCTGCCAGAATCCAGATGAGCTGCTGAAGAGATTCATGGTGTTGTTGGGTTTGTACCGTGGTAAACAGCAGTGTGTTATAAAGTGTTTGAGTCTGAACGCTATAAACACTCGGAGCGCTGAAGCATGAGCCGATGCAAAGTGACTCTCTGAGCAAAAACCCTGCTGGAGTAAAACACACGTGAAAATGAGCACATGCAGATGAAACTGATCAGTTTTGAGGCTTTAAATGTGTTTTATTCTCATGATCCAACAGACGAGTGTTTTCACTTCTGGACAAGTTTATAAATCATTTCTTTTTCATTCAGTCTCTGGTTCAGACTACAGGTTTCTGATGAATCAAATGACAGAGTTGAATCTCTAAAGAAACAAGTATTTCACTGTGAACTCCATGAGAGGTCAAAGGTCATTCCAGAGGTCACAGGTCAACAAAACTTATTAAAATGCTTTGAGAAATACATGATCATTTAGAAACTCACAGTTCAGATGTGTGATGATCAGTACAGAGTCTTTCTGATTATATATTTATTCAGATTTAATAGTTTTCATGCATCAAGAGACATTTAGAGATGATGAGGCTGTTTCTGTGAAAGTCACTTCAGTCCAATAATCATTATTTAATGTTGAGAAGAGCTGCTGTTGAGTCTCATATCAGTGTGTGTGAGTGTCGTTCGTCTCTTTCTCTGCTGGAGTTTGTGTTCATTTGAGTGTGACGGAGGTTTTTGTACGACGCTTTCACTAGAATGAAGCACTGTGGTGGACTTTCGGTGGAGGAACTGAACTGGTGATCAGAAGTAAGTCTTTCTTAAATTATCTAAAAAATTTATATTTTAATTTATTAGTTTAATTTTGTTTTTTGATTATTTCAGCAAACATTTGTTAAAATGATTATTCATTTATTAGAAAAAAAATAGGTTTTGGAAAAAATTCCTTAATAATTAATTTACGTTATTTTTCATTTTACATGAATAATTTAACTTATTGGTGACATTTGATTGTATTTTAATGTGTGGATGGCAGTATTTTATGATATATTCAATTATTTCTTGATATATGTAATTATGTCTATAATTAATGGTAAATTTAACAATTAAGTGTTTTTAAAGTCATGACACCAAAGTTTAATAATACAGACAAAATAAATATAATTGTGTAAGCATCATCATCAGACAAAGACAAATTTAGTTAATGAGCATTTTAAAAATCAATCTTTTAAACTATTAAGTTTAATGATGATTATGGTTGTGTGTCTTAACAGAATTAAATAATGTATAATTGAAACTGCTGAAAATGATGATTGTGGGTATCAAAAATATGAAGAATTTATATATATATATATATATATATATATATATATATATATATATATATAATACTGAAATTATGTAAATTTGTTTTCCAAATTTTATGAAGAAATCACAATATATTAATCATTTTTCATGTAGACAATTTTTTTTTTTTTTTTTAATAGATTGAGATTAAAAAGTTCTGTAACTTCTAAAAAAAATCATATGAATGTATTTTTTCATTCATTTCATTATTTAAATTTTATAATTTCATATAGTTTTTAAATATAATTTTTAATTTTACATGAAAAAATCTTATTATTGCTAACATTTTGTTCATTTCATGTATTCACTGCAGTACTTTAAAATCTATTCAATTATTTTTTAGATATATACATAATTTTTTATGTAATTCTTGGTAAATTTAACAATTAAGAGTTTTTTTTAATGCATGAAACAAAAGTTTTATAATATGGACAAACTATAATTTTGTTGGCTTCATTAGACAAAAAGAAACTTAGTTTAAGAGCATTTTGAAAATTTGTCTTTTAAACTATTTAAAATATCAAATTTGAATCTGATGTTTATGATTGTGATCGTCTGAATAGCAGAATATTTTAATAATTAATGTTGAAATGATCGTTTAAATTTGTTTTCTTATAATGACATCACAATATAATCAATTTACTTGGACAATGTTTTTCAAAATCATTCTGGGGATCATTTTAAAATTTAACTTATATTTGAAGTCAAATCATAATTTCTACAGTTGTCTACATGTGTGTTTGTGTGTGTTTGTGTGTGTTTGTGCAGCTGGTCCCGCAGTGAAGCCCTCCGTGTCTCTGCTGCCGCCCTCTTCTCTGCAGATCTCTGGAGACTCAGCCGCACTGCTCTGCCTGCTCAGCTCTTACTCTCCACAGGGGGCGACGGTGAGCTGGACGCTGGACGGGTCAGAGGTCACCGAGGGGGTTCAGACCAGCGCAGAGAGCGAGCGGGACGGACGCTACAGCCGCAGCAGCGTCCTGAGCCTCAGCAAAGCACGCTGGGAAGGCGCGGATCGCTTCGTCTGCAGAGTAAGACATGACGGAGCTGATCACGAGGCCTCGTTCCTCAAGAGCTCCCAGTGCTGATGTTTCTCCGGTCCAGACGAGCCGTATCTGAGCGTCCGGCAGGATTCGCAGCAGTCACGTGATTTACAGCTCAATACTGAAGCAGTCTTTCAATGTGCTGCCATTGCTGTTCATTCAATAAAGCTTCTGAACGCGTTACATTTGTGTCGGACTGCATCATTGATCAGTGTGTCGTTCATTCAAAGTCCTGCACTAAAGTTTCAGCTGCTTTTGATTGATTGTAATAGTTGAGAACAGCTGCATTTAGCAGGAAATGTCAAATGAAGCTCTTGGGGTTTGAACATGGTCACTGGAGACGGAGCTGCTCTATTCTGAGAGGATCACAATCACTAAACCTGCCAATGCAAATGTGATTTTCACCTCAAACTCACAGTTTCACTCTTTGATTGGTTCAACGCTCTCAACTGGAACACTTTCACTTCTGCTCATGAGAAATGAGTTATGAGTAATACATTTAGAAACAGCTTTAGATGAAGGAGCTGCTTGAAAAACATCTGCATGTTACTGATACACCATGACTTTAGTGTAGTTTAATGTACAAAAACAAAACAACATATGACACCATTATTGTTAGTTTGATTTCATATCAATTTACACACTCTGTTTTCTCTGAATCTGAGCATATTTGAGTCAAACCCGTCTGTCACAGGACAGATCACAGTCTAATAGAGCTGATTTCAGTCATAAGTCAGTTTTGAGCACATGTGTAGTTCCTTGTTTTGTCCTCTGTGTGTCAGTAGTGTGTGAAAGTGTGTGAAAGTGTGTGAGCAGCTGCAGTATCAGTTCAGTCACTGTGACTCTGACTGACGGAGGTTTTTGTACGACTCTTTATCACTGTGTGAACACATTGCCACTGTGATAACTCTGACAGTAATAATGTCCAGCATCTTCAGTCTGGACTCCACTGATGGTCAGAGTGAAATCACTGTTAGATCCACTGCCACTGAATCTAGATGGAGTTCCTGACTGGAGGGTGCTTGCTCCATAAATCAGGAGTTTAGGAGCTTCTCCAGGTTTCTGTAAGTACCAAAAACTATATATAAGGTCTACTGTAGTACACATCTGTGCTGGTTTTACAGTTGATGTTCACAGTTTGTCCTGGTTGAGCTGCTGTCATTGAGGGACTCTGAGTGACGGTGATCTGTCCTCTACACTCTGAAACACACAACAAGAAGAAAATCACTCAAAACTTTGACAATATACTTGAAGAAATGAATTGATATCAAACTTGTGCTCCACAAACCTTGAGCAAACGCTGTGAGAGTCCAGATGAATGATGATGAAGGGTCATGTTGATGAAGATTGTTGTGTGTGTCAGTGATGAAGTGTTAAACTCACAGCACTATAAACACTCTCAGAGCACTGAAGCATCTGATCAATATGCAAACACACTCCAGATCATTTACCTGAAGACAGTCACTCATTAACAGACACAAAATACAATTACTGAAGTGAAAATATAGAGTAAAAATAATCCTTTTCATAATATTTGGTCTTCTAATAGTCAGAATGTTGTAAATTGTATCAGATCATTCTGTCCAGAATAAATCTGCAAGATTTAGTAAATTAACCTGAATCTCCTGTGAGACTCTGAGAATATTTTTGGATTGAAACGTCGCTGTTAATCCCCAAATTTACACCAAATCCATGTGTGTTCCTGCAGTTTCTGAACAGACATGAGGATCATCACACACGAGTCTCTGTCGATCACTGAATCAACTGAGTTTGATTGTGAGTCACATGATAGAAACATTTTCACTTTTATGAATCTTTATAAAATAAATCTAAAAATATATGGTGACATGCAGATGTTTTTGATGGTGGACAACAGCTGTTGGGTAATCTGGTCTTTAATTGTAAAATTAATTTTTATATAATTGTTAAGTCTTCCATACATAGATATTCATATCAATTATATTCATTATCATCTGCTGTGAAACTGAGGAATGTGTTTATATGATGCTGTTAATATCTGCATTATGAGGGATGAAGTTAATAAATCAATAGACTTATTAAACTGATCAAGCAGAACATGTTTATGATGCTGATGATGATTCAGTTTAGAAAGAGAATAGGATAAATTATAATGCAGAAATCAAAATATAGTGAAGAATGGAAAAATATCCACTGAAGTGGCTGAATTTCTACATGAAGGACTGAAAATAACTAGACAAAAATGACTTCTAAAGAGTCACGATCATATCAAAAACTGATTAAGCTCAATAAAGTGATCTTCACTGTTGAGTGTGTGTGAAGTGTGTGAAAGTGTGTGAGCAGCTGCAGTATCAGTTCAGTCACTGTGACTCTGACTGATGGAGGTTTTTGTACGACTCTTTATCACTGTGTGAACACATCTTTACTGTGATGACTTGTCGACTCTGACAGTAATAATGTCCAGCATCTTCAGTCTGGACTCCACTGATGGTCAGAGTGAAATCACTGTTAATCCACTGCCACTGAATATAGATGGAGTTCCTGACTGGAGGGTGCTTGTATAATAATCAGGAGTTTAGGAGCTTCTCCAGGTTTCTGTAAGTACCAGCTGAGACACTGTTTCCATACAGCAACAGGCTGGATTACTGCTAGTTTTACAGGTCACAGTGACTGATTGTCCAGTTTGAGAGAGCAGCTCTGAGGGAGTTTGAGTCACTGTCACCTGACCAACAGATTCTGACAAGAGAGAAAGATTAGAAATCACAAACACTTTTACAACCATATATCTTCACAACACATAAAAATAACAAGTAAATAATGTCTGTAATCTTTACTGACACAAACCTCGACATAATACTGCCAGCGTCCAGATCAATGGTGCTGAAAGTCATTTTTGTTGGTTGTAGGTTCAGTTCTAGTGAAAAACAGTTGTTGATCATGTTTGATGTTTTTGACAGAGTTATAAACACATGCAGAGCACTGAAGCGTGTGTCGCTCATGTAAAACACTCTCTCTATGCAAACGCTTCAGGAGTGACAGGTTTAAGATGGTTTAATGTGGTTTCATTGAGATTTTGGTAACACTTTATTTTACAGTACGTGTACTTTCCTGGTACATATATAGTAATTATGTTGTACATACAGGTAAAAGAGTGGTAACACAAGGTACTTACCTGACATGTATGTACATGGGAACTAATAAGAAACACTGCTTTACTTTCCAATGGTATACATGGTAACTACTTTGTACCTAGTTGGGTAATAACAGGTGCTTACTTTAGTGTCCGTATATGGTAACTAACAGACATTACTGTACTTACTAATGGTATATACATGGTGAATATTTTGTACTTACAGACAAGTGGTGGGTAATAACAGGCACTTATTTATGGTAACTTGTAAGACACATTACTGTACTTACTAGAGGTATATACATGGTAACTATGTTGTACTCATGGACAAGTGTGGACACAAATAACAGACACTTACTTAACTACTGTGAAACAAATGTGCTTACCAAATGATACACTGCAGTAACTATACAGCACTTCATAGTGTTATACTTATCAAGTATCCTTTTAAGCAAGGCTTTTGACACATGAATTGAGTATACCAAGTACAGTACAGTAGTGTTACTGATCTGTATGTATGTCATCAAAATACCCCTATTAAGGTGATAGAGAGGATTTTTTCGTCGACTGAGAATCCAAAGACTGTTACTGAGTTTTTGAATAGCGCATGCGTAAGAACAGCCCCCCTCCTTCACAGCTCATTTCAAAGGAACGCCTCCCAAAACTCGTGCACGAGTATTGGAACACGAGTGTTTACCACCGGCATTCGCTGTGTCGTTAGTGGATTCATTATGTCGGACTCACCGCAGTAACTCATAATCTGCAGTTGTTACTCCTGTCTCCTGACAAAAACATTGCATGCGGCGCCTGTGGAGTGTGGAAAGTTACTGGAGCGCGCAGCCGCGCGTCTCTCACAAGGAACGTCATGGCATGATTGACAAGCCAGAGGGCCAATCGTTTACGCGATGATCGCGTAAACGATTGGCTGATGTTTTTAAGGCCCTACCTCATGCACAGATGATGTCTATTATATTATTACTTTCACTGCACCTAATAATAGTCTTTTATCAGTTAGTAAAGACAGTTCAAGTAATATTGCAAAAATGTATAAAACAAAACATCCTCTTTACCACCTTTAAGTGCATTATTGTCCTGTAAAGATTAGGCAAGTTGAACCACAAAAGTATATCATCCAGTACTCAAGAAGTATCTTGTACCATACTTATACCTCACCCTAAATGTGTAATTTACACATTAACTAACTGGTATAGTCACTAGTACGTTCAGAGTAAGTACATGGAAATAGGACTGTAAAATAAAGTGAACCCTTGTACATAAACATTACATAGGAATTACCAGCTCTTACCAGGTGTAACTTACACATTAACTAACTGGTATATTCACTAGTACGTTCATAATAAGTACATGGAAATAGGACTGTAAAATAAAGTGCATCCTTGTACATAACATTACATAGGAATTACCAGCTCTTTAACCTTTGCAATAATAAGCTTAAGCATTTTAAACAATTAGTAGTACAGTAATGTGTCTTACAAGTTACCATAAATAAGTGCCTGTTATTACCCACACTTGTCTGTAAGTACAAAATATTTACCATGCACGTACTTAGTAAGTACAGTAATGTGTCTGTTACCATATACGGACACTATAGTAAGCACCAACACTTGTCTATAGGTACAAAGTAGTTACCATGTATGTACCATTGGAAAGTAAAGCAGTTTCTTATTAGTTCCCATGTACATACATCAGGTAAGTACCTTGTGTTACCACTCTTTTACCTGTATGTACAATATAATTACTATATATGTACCAGGAAAGTACACGTACTGTAAAATAAAGTGCTACCGAGATTTCAAGTTCATGTTAAAATCCTTTACTGATATAAAGCAATATCACATGAGCAAGATGTTTTTTCTGAATATCAGACCAACATCAAGATTGTGAATGTGATATTGCTCTTACTGTATGAAACTGTTTAATAAACAAAAAAATTATTATTCAGTAACTGAGTTTGATAGTACTTACAATTCTGCAAGTTACTTTGTCTGTTTTTGTTCAGCTAACTGAAATATTTCTAAATGAATCACAGTAATAAAGTGTCTCTGAACAACTCAGGCTGCTTCAGAAATCACATGCTCTCTTGAGTAGGTACTTATTATGAATGAGTAATTACTTTGTTCAAAATCTTCTCCTGTGGCCTCATGGGATAGTAAATGTCAGTCATATTCACACTTTCTCGCCAGAAGTAGTAGGTCATCCGGGTAAAATTCAGTAGGTCATACTGTAAATTCAGAAATACTTATTTTGTCACATACAGTTTTTCGCCTGTGTCTACCCAGTTTTCATTTTCAACCAAAATCCAATGTCTGACTGATGTTGGAGTCTACATCCTGTGCCTGCTGGGTAAAGGAGGAGATGGAGTGATGTAAGCAGTTATGATTGACAGGTGATGAACATGTACAACCCAACTTCTGTTTACAGCTAAAAGTGTTAAAAATTTGTGATCATGTTTTTGATTTGCAGTTATCTAAGAAAGCTTTCTGAGAGAATCTCTTTGTATTTGTTGTGTGAGTGTCTGTTGTTGAGTGTGTGTGAATGTGTTTGAACACACTGTCAGAAAAAAAAGGTACAGTTCTGTCACTGGGGCGGTAAAGTGAAGATTTTCTTATAAGAACATTCAGTGAGGCGTGTCTGAACTGAACTGTTGATCAGGACTACAATTAAAACAGCAGCTGATATAAAACTCTTACTGTCTGCAGTATATAGTATGAATACAGTGTATAGTGAACAAATGACATGTTAGGATGAGATACTCAAATCACATAACCATGGAGAATTATGAAAATTAACATCTATTATTAATAAAATGCAGCAACTGAAATCATTCAGATCTCAAACGTGTGACTGATCTATAAGAGCACAAAATCTCTTTCTGACCTCTATAATTATTAAGAGTGGCAGATTAATTTAGATGATTTTACTTCAGATGTTTGTGTGACGATGTTGTTTCAGATCCTCCTTTGAGCAGCTGCAGTATCAGTTCAGTCACTGTGACTCTGACTGACGGAGGTTTTTGTACGACTCTTTATCACTGTGTGAACACATATTTACTGTTGATTTCATGGTAACTCTGACAGTAATAATGTCCAGCATCTTCAGTCTGGACTCCACTGATGGTCAGAGTGAAATGACTGTTAGATCCACTGCCACTGAATCTAGATGGAGTTCCTGACTGGAGGCGGTTGGCCCAATAAATCAGGAGTTTAGGAGCTTCTCCAGGTTTCTGTAAGTACCAGGCTAAATACTCCCCATTACTATTCTTGTACACATTACTGCTGGTTCTACAGTTGATGTTCACAGTTTGTCCTGGTTGAGCTGCTGTCATTGAGGGACTCTGAGTGACGGTGATCTGTCCTCTACACTCTGAAACACACAACAAGAAGAAAATCAACTCAAAACTTTGACAATATACTTGAAGAAATGAATTGATATCAAACTTGTGCTCCACAAACCTTGAGCAAACGCTGTGAGAGTCCAGATGAAGATGATGATGAAGGTCATGTTGATGAAGATTGTTGTGTGTGTCAGTGATGAAGTGTTAAACTCACAGCACTATAAACACTCTCAGAGCACTGAAGCATCTGATCAATATGCAAATGAACTCATTCTGTATTTAAAATGAGGCTCTAAATGAAGGTTCAGGAGGAGCTCGTTCATCTCATCCGGTCAATCACAACATCAAATATGTATCATGTAATCATCAATATACTGTGAACTTTAAAAATGTAGCATAAAATTTAGAACAATTCAAACCACATGAAAAAACAGTGAAAATGAAATGTAGATGAAACTTATCATCATCTAAGCAAAATCACATGAGCAAAAGTGCTTTAGTGATCATCAGCTCGACTGTAATTCGGCTGCAGGTACGAGACCGCAGGTGATCACAGCTGTACTGATGACAGAAACCCTTCAACAGTTTTATTCATGTTATCTTGCACTACATCACTGTGCCACTAGAGGGCGGTGTGAACAGACAGACACTGATGAACAGGAAAGGACGAGGTGAATAATAATGAGTTAATGCAGTGATGAATTTATTCGACGGGGCTCCAGTGTGTATTTCAGGGGTCTCCAAACTCTGTCCTGGAGGGCCACTGTCCTGCATAGTTTAGTTCTAACTTGCCTCAACACTTCTGCCAGGAAGTTTCTATGCCTAAAGCGATGATTAAGCTTTAATGATGAACACGTGCTGTTAACAAGCAGAATCACTGAAGAAAAGAGAAACACAAAAACTACAACTGACTTCAGCCCACAGCCTTCGATGAAATCAACTGAAGATAAAAGACATTAAATCACTGAAGATCTGATTAAACATCTCCACAAACAGCATTACCAGCTTCACTTATTACTAACCAGACTGACTTTATTTCTGTCACACGCCTACAGAAGATCTTATTGAGAGTTAACAGAAATTTAGATGTTGATATCTTATTGACAATGTTTGGTTTGAGGTCACCATCATGGAGTCCAGCGATTGCTTTAGTTAAGCTCTTGACCCTTGACTTTTGTTAAGCTGCTTTTTTTTTTCTTTTCTTTTTTTAAATCAGTAATTGCAGGTGTTTTTGGAAAACATTTCTGCACTGATAAAACAGATCAACATGTCTGTTTTAATGATCAAATAACTGCATTAAAGTTGTTTAAGCATTTGATTTTAATTTGGAATTTAATGTTTAATTGTACTTTTGGAATTGAAACATTATTTGAGAAAAAAAAAAAAATAAACTTAAATGATGTGATACAAACCATTTGTAACACTGTGTAAGATTGTCTGAAACTTTGAAAGTTATATATGACACACTTAGACATCAACACTAATTATACAAACCTCAACAATGGTGACAAAAAAATACAGCTGCATAATTTATTCATGCCGCAATGCATGCTGGGAACCATGAATGTGTGTTTTGTTCGCTGGCATGAAAAGCATGTCACCATTGTTGTGTTTCATATGCTGAATGTTGATGTCTGTGAGTGTATAACTTGCATAAAATATGATAAACTAAGTTAACAATGACAGTGTTATTTGTAGTAAAGTTCAACATCAGAATAAAAATGATCGTATTACACGGTTTTTTTTTTTTTTTTACATCAATTGGGTTTTACTCTTCAAGACGACAACAACAACAACAAAAAGCAGTTGTTTATCTGTTATTAAAACAGACATGTTGATCTGCTCTATCAATGCAAAAGTTTTTTTTTTTCTAAAAACACTTGCAATTGCTGATAAAAAAGCATTTCAACAAAAGTCAAGGGTCAAGAGCTCAACTAAAGTAATCGCTGGACTCCACGATGGTGACCTCAAACCAAACATTTTCAATAAGACATCAACATCTAAACCTCTAATTAATTCTCAATAAGATCCTCTGTAGATGTGTGACAAATAAAGTCAGTCTGGCTAGTAATAAGTGAAGCTGGTAATGTTGTTTAATCAGATCTTCAAAGATTTAATGTCTTTTATCTTCAGTTGATTTCATCTAAGGCTGTGGCTGAAGTCAGTCGTAGTTCTTGTGTTTCTCTTTTCTTCAGTGATTCTGCTTGTTAACAGCAGGTGGTCATCATTAAAGCTTAATCATCCCTTAATTAATCCTTTAATTGTATCATTAACTGTTAGGGTTGGAGCTAAACTCTGCAGGAATGTGGATCTCGAGGTCCGGATTTGAGGACCCCTGCTATATATTATAGCACTGTATGCAACTGCGCCACCCAAAGTGACAAACAGGTACTGTAGTCCTGGCCGTAACAGGTTATATGGCCAATGTGAGACAAACTCTTGGTCTTTAGACAGCTTTAATGCACATGAACATCCTCTAGCATAATAGGATTAACTTGTAGCTTGAATTGTTATTGGGATCTTTTACAGCTCAGAAACTTCAATCCAGAAACACTTTGAATCGTGTAGTAGACGGTACAGCAATGGCCACGTGTCTTTTCAAATAAAATATGAGTCTTTAAGTATCTCTTTATGGAAGTATTATTCTATGTACTATATTAAAATAGACAGATAATATTGTCACTTTCCTTCAGTTGAACGGCAATACATTCAGTCACATCTGGCAACAACAAATATGTTTTCAATAGTATAGTATAAAATGAATATTAATATAAAAATGAATGATCTGTAAATATTTTGGAGATTACAGTTTTTTTTTTTTTTTCAATCTAATTATATTGGGCTTTATTAAACTTTATGAAACTATAATGAATTTAGGCATATATGCATTTTTTATACTACAAGTCAATCTATTGAACCATTTACACAGACTTTCATAAAGAGATCTGAAAGGATTTGTTGTCCTGTGGCTCCCTCTGTCCTTCATCATAAGCTGGGACGCCACTCTCTCATGAATGTGTGTATGACAGTTAGCGGAAGCTAGAGATTACAGTTTATAAAGTTTGAAATATGGATATTTTTCTTACACAAATGCATCGCTTCACTTCAGAAGGCCTTTATTAACCCCCTGGAGTCATGTGGACTTCTTTTGTAATGGATGGCTGCATTTTTTCTGTCTTTAGAATTTGACCCACCATCTACTCCCATTATAAAGCATGGATTAGCCTGGACATTATTTCATATAACTCCGATTGTATTCATCTAAAAGAAGAATGTACCTACCTAGGATTGCTTGAGGGTGAGTAAATCATGGGGTCATTTTCATTTTCGGATGAACTATCCCTTTGAAATAGCAGGCTAATATAAAACTCTTACTGTCTGCAGTACAAACGACATCTTCAGTACAAATGAGATACTCAAATCAAATGAAGAATTATGGAGAATTATGAAAATTAATATCTATTATTAATAAAAGGCAGCAACTGAAATCACTCAGATCTCAAACGTGTGACTGATCTATAAGAGCACAAAATCTCTTTCTGACCTCTATAATTATTAAGAGTGGCAGATTAATTTAGATGATTTTATTTCAGATGTTTGTGTGACGATGTTGTTTCAGATCCTCCTTTGAGCAGCTGCAGTATCAGTTCAGTCACTGTGACTCTGACTGACGGAGGTTTTTGTACGACTCTTTATCACTGTGTGAACACATAGTTACCCGCACAATAAAGACCACTTGTTCTGCAATGGAAACTGACAGTAATAATGTCCAGCATCTTCAGTCTGGACTCCACTGATGGTCAGAGTGAAATCACTGTTAGATCCACTGCCACTGAATCTAGATGGAGTTCCTGACTGGAGGCGGTTGGCCCAATAAATCAGGAGTTTAGGAGCTTCTCCAGGTTTCTGTAAGTACCAGAATAAATAATGTCCATCAGAACTATAATAATACACATCTGTGCTGGTTTTACAGTTGATGTTCACAGTTTGTCCTGGTTGAGCTGCTGTCATTGAGGGACTCTGAGTGACGGTGATCTGTCCTCTACACTCTGAAACACACAACAAGAAGAAAATCAACTCAAAACTTTGACAATATACTTGAAGAAATTAATCGATATCAAACTTGTGCTCCACAAACCTTGAGCAAACGCTGTGAGAGTCCAGATGAAGATGATGATGAAGGTCATGTTGATGAAGATTGTTGTGTGTGTCAGTGATGAAGTGTTAAACTCACAGCACTATAAACACTCTCAGAGCACTGAAGCATCTGATCAATATGCAAATGAACTCATTCTGTATTTAAATGAGGCTCTAAATGTAGCATACAATGTATGACCAATTTTACTTTTTGATAAATGTTTCAAAATGATATTATCATTATCTAATCATCATCAGCTCGACTGTAATTCGGCTGCAGGTACGAGACCGCAGGTGATCACAGCTGTACTGATGACAGAAACCCTTCACCAAGTTTCATTCCTGTTATCTTGCACTACATCACTGTGCCACTAGAGGGCGGTGTGAACAGACAGACACACCACTGATGAACAGGATCGGACAGAGATTAACAAGGACAGTTAATACAGTGATGAATTATTCAATGGGGCTCCTGTGTGTGTAACTGTAAAGGTTGCAAAAGTGACAAACAGTATTTTAGTTCTGGCCTAAAGTCATTGTTTAAGCCAAAGGGTACAAGCCCTGCAAAGTTTACTTAACAGGGTATATGGCCAACATATGACGAAGCCTTTGGATAGCTTTAATGCACATGTACACCACCTAACATAATGTTTAGCATGTTGAATTGTCTTTGGGATCCTTTACAGCTCAGAAACATCAATCCAGAAACACTTTCTATAGCTGTGAGAAACAAACGTGTATAAAACACATCAGGGGTTGAATACAGGTGGAGTTTATTCTGTAGAAAGAACATCATCAGACCTTCTCTGAGACTTTCTGAACTGTGTCATGTCAGATAACGTGATCACAACACTGAACCAAAACACACACATATTCCTTACATGCAGGGGGCGCAGGTGAGCTGGACGCTGGAGGGGTCAGAGGTCACAGAGAAGGTTCAGATCAGTGCAGAGTTTGATGTACAAAACAAAACAACCTACTGTATGATTGTTTGTTTGATCTGATATCAGTTTACTCTCTCAGTTTTCTCTGATTCTAGTTGAGTCAAACCCGTCTGTCACAGATCAGATCACAGTCTAAAGGTCAAATTTACTAACAGCTAGCACAAGCGCAAACCCTCTTTTGGTGTTAAAACACTACTGTCAGGATTTTACTAAAGACACGCAGTGGAAAAATTAGCGCTGAAAAGCGTGAGGACAGTTATTTCTGCACCTGACATTATTGCACATGCATTTGTAGGAGTTTCCCTTTCAGACACAAATTTATGGAGGAGAATATTTAAATGAATCACGCAAGGTGATTTACTAAGGTTTGTGCTAGTCAATTTACTGGTATTTGCACCATTGTGCAAAAAGTTTCAGTTGAGGAGAAAGTGAGGAAAGGATGGTCAGTTTCATCAGAAGGGTGTGTGAGTGTGAAACACAGTATTCCAGTCTTGTGATTATTGTGGACTATAACTGCACTACTGCTTTATACTGCATATATGTGCTTAGATTAGTTATTTGTTTGGTGATTTGGTAAAGCTCTTTCGATCAGTGGAGCTCTCTCAGTGAACTCGAACAAGCTCCTACAGCTAACAGGCAACGCTCTCGTAACTTTGGCTAACGTTCTGGCAATGTTCTCTCAAAGTTACAAACAAACGTTCTTCCAGTAACATTAATAGAGTGTTTGTTCAACGTTATCTGGTCTTTAATAAAGTTCTCAAAAGGTTATCACAAAAACATTATTTATACATTGTTTGCAGAAGAGTTTTAAATGTTCTCATAACGTTGGAGGAAAACGTTCTCAGAACAAAAATGTGTTAGCTGAAGTATATTAAATAGAAGATATGAAAGGTGAAAATAAATATGGTGGCAGAATGTTGTTGTGTTAAATGAAGGTTTATTCATCTTAAATACACTTTTTGCTTTAAACGTGATTATTGTATCGTATTTTAGGAACAGTTTAACATCTCAGTTTGAAACTCATTTATATTTTCCTTTTTAAGTTATTTCATAATCAATCTGCATATTTACCAGAATATGAACCATATTCTGAATATTTTCTCTTTTCATTTATACAGGAGTTTGTGATCATTAATGTGTTTATGGAATAATGATGTGATTTTCTTCTTCATGTTGTTTCTCTCACTGTTGGAGAATTTCTCCCAGTTTTCTCTGAATCCTAAAGGAAAGCCGCTGGTCAGTGTGATTTCTCTGTGAGCGTCAGCGCAGAGATCTCCTCTCTGAACACAGCGACACTGGTGTGTGTGGCCAACAAGGGCTTCCCGTCAGACTGGAGCCTGAGCTGAAGGTGGACGGGAGCAGCAGGTCTCAGGAGAGCAGCGCTGGGCTCCTGGAGAAGGACGGTCTGTACAGCTGGAGCAGCAGCCTGACTCTCTCTGAGGAGGAGTGGATGAAGAGCGTCTCGGTGAGCTGTGAGGCCACACGGAGCGGCCAGTCTGCGTCCACTGGAGACACTGTGAGGAGACAGCAGTGTTCAGAGTAGATCTGCTGACTATATGTGTGCTTTTCACTCTTGATTTTATTACAATTCAGTCAATAAAACATAATTGTAACATTATGTCCTTTTTGTGTCATTTTTTTTCGGCTCTTTCATTGGATCAGGGCTTTAGCTCATATTTTATAAATAAACTTCACTCAGTGGAGCATGAGAACACCTGCAGATACATGATGAAACGAGATCTGCTCAATTCTCAGAGGAACACAATCACAAATGTGATGCAAATGAGTTTAACTCCACTCAGTTTCACTGTTTGACTTGATATTCTGAGCCATATATATATGAAATAAAATAAAATGATATGATGTCAGAGGATTGTAGCAATAATTAAATTAATAAGGGAAAAAAGGAGTTGATTTCCTGCCTTCAGAGACTGACTAAAGCGTGAACCAATAACATTTCAGTGCGGCTGTGAAGGATCATTTCATTGGTTGATCTTCAGAACGAACATGCAGCCTCTTCATTGGGACAGAGCCATCAAATATGCTCGTTTCTTTCCTGAATGATTCAGTGTTTTGAACAAATCAGTTGATTATAATTGATTGATTCATTCATAAAGTCAGTCTTGTCTCCATCTACTGGCGTAACGATGTAACTTGCAGAAAGAGTCTGTAATCACCAGCACTAATGCTGCAGGTAAACACATCTGTCGTGTCCATGATGGAGGATCTGTTTCTGTCACAAGACTCGACTATGAACATCAGGACTTCTGAAATGAATTAAAATGGACATAAAGGTGGAGATGGAGTGATGGAGGGACGCAGGAAGAATATTCTCACTGGAGTGACGTAAGCTGCTGTTTATATATGCTGCTCTTGTGTTATGATTGACAGCTGAAGATGAATGAACATACATGCTTCTGTTTACAACTACATTTGCTGAAGTTTGTGATTGTGTTCAGTTTACAGTGATCTAAAGAAACCTTTCTGAGAGAATCTCTTTATGATTTAGTGTGTCTGTTGTTGAGTGTGTGTGAAAGTGTGTGAAAGTGTGTGAGCAGCTGCAGTATCAGTTCAGTCACTGTGACTCTGACTGACGGAGGTTTTTGTACGACTCTTTATCACTGTGTGAACACATATTTACTGTTGATGTAGTGTCTACTCTGACAGTAATAATGTCCAGCATCTTCAGTCTGGACTCCACTGATGGTCAGAGTGAAATCACTGTTAGATCCACTGCCACTGAATCTAGATGGAGTTCCTGACTGGAGTTTTTTTGCTTCATAAATCAGGATATTAGGAGCTTCTCCAGGTTTCTGTAAGTACCAGGCTAAAGATTCGTCCCCCCAACTATCCTTGTACATCTGTGCTGGTTTTACAGTTTGATGTTCAGAGTTTGTCCTGGTTGAGCTGCTGTCATTGAGGGACTCTGAGTGACGGTGATCTGTCCTCTACACTCTGAAACACACAACAAGAAGAAAATCAACTCAAAACTTTGACAATATACTTGAAGAAATGAATTGATATCAAACTTGTGCTCCACAAACCTTGAGCAAACGCTGTGAGAGTCCAGATGAAGATGATGATGAAGGTCATGTTGATGAAGATTGTTGTGTGTGTCAGTGATGAAGTGTTAAACTCACAGCACTATAAACACTCTCAGAGCACTGAAGCATCTGATCAATATGCAAATGAACTCATTCTGTATTTAAATGAGGCTCTAAATGAAGGTTCAGGAGGAGCTCGTTCATCTCATCCTGTCAATCACAACATCAAATATGTGTCATGTTATCATGATAAATCAAAAAGTGTGAACTTTAAAAATGTAGCATAAAATTTAGAATAATTCAAACCCCATGTTAAAAAACACTGTGAGAAAATGAAATGTAGATGAAACTTATCATCATCTAAGCAAAATCACATGAGCAAAAGTGCTTTAGTGATCATCAGCTCGACTGTAATTCGGCTGCAGGTTCGAGACCGCAGGTGATCACAGCTGTACTGATGACAGAAACCCTTCAACAGTTTTATTCATGTTATCTTGCACTACATCATTGTGCCACTAGAGGGCGGTGTGAACAGACAGACACACCACTGATAAACAGTAAATTTATTCGATGACTTATATATATTTATATATTATAGCACTATATACAATTGCGCCACCCAAAGTAACAAACAGGTACTGTAGTCCTGGCCTAAAGTCATTGGTTGAGCCAAAGGATACATACAAGCTGCCTAATATAGTGACCTACAAATTGGCCGTAACAGGTTATATGGCCAATGTAAGACAAACTCTTGGTCTTTAGACAGCTTTAATGCACATGAACATCCTCTAGCATAATAGGATTAACTTGTAGCTTGAATTGTTATTGGGATCTTTTACAGCTCAGAAACTTCAATCCAGAAACACTTTGAATCGTGTAGTAGACGGTACAGCAATGGCCATGTGTCTTTTCAAATAAAATATGAGTCTTTAAGTATCTCTTTATGGAAGTATTATTCTATGTACTATATTAAAATAGACAGATAATATTGTCTCTTTCCTTCAGTTGAACGGCAATACATTCAGTCACGTCTGGCAACTTGACAAATATGTTTTCAATAGTATAGTATAAAATGAATATTAATATAAAAATTAATTAACTGTAAGTATTTTGGAGATTTTTTTGCAATCTAATTATATTGGGCTTTATTAAACTTTATAAACTATAATGAATTTAGGCCTATATGCATTTTTTATACTACAAGTCAATCTATTGAACCATTTACAGACTTTCATAAAGAGATCTGAAAGGATTTGTTGTCCTGTGGCTCCCTCTGGTGGACAGCATTAGTATTATGACCTTCATCTCTGAATCCCATTCATATAAATGACTGATTTAAAAAAAGTTCCTGAAACTCGGCATATTTACTCAGAAAGTCTTGTTGTCCATGTGTATGAAGTTCTGTGAATTTTGGATTCAAACATTCAAACTGATGGAAACTGATAGAAAAATAGATTTCTTCTCCTGTGGTTCCCTCTAGTGGACAACATTAGTACAACATGTTGTAGTCCGTCAGCCATTTTGAGTTGCCAAAAACTTTTTTCAATCTCCTAAACCACTTGACCGATTCACACAAAATTTTGCACGTCATCTATAGACACTAATGACAAAAGTTATCAAAAGTATTTTAATTAGTCAAAGCGTTTAGAAGATAGTTCATTTAGCCATGGATCAATACACTTATAAAACTATATCTTCTCAACAATCTGATGAATCCAAATTCTGTTGATCACTTGTTTGATGTCTTCAGGGTATCTAGATGATACACAGATAAATTTGGGGTTAAATAGACAAATGGTCTAGGATGAACCCTTCAGTGTTTGGATCTCTGATAATCTCACCTGTGCTCGATATTCTCAGTCGTCTGAAGCACTAAAATGATGTTATTGACTTCAAATCTTCTCATCTGCTGCAGCCTCATATTTGTGAATGAACTTATTCAGTGTTTCTAGCACAAATCACTGTGACTCTGACTGACGGAGGTTTTTGACTCTTTATCACTGAACCAGGATAGAGGTTGATGATCCCAACTCTGATAGACGTCAGGACTGCTTTTACAGGACATGGTGAATGTGTTTCCTAGATGAACAGATTTCACTGCAGGCGTCTGAGTCGCTTCACCAACTGATTTATATTATTTATAATGTTTCCTGAGGTGCACTTATAATGTTAATATGATTTTTACATCAAATAATTGTCATCATTTAGAAATAAATGGCTATTTCCACTCTGATTTTAGCGCTCTGATTGTTTACATGTGAAACCTTCTCGAATACTATCACTACATTTTTACTATTACAGCTGTCTAAATGAGCGAATGGTGAAAAGTGTTGATTATTGTCTTATATTTCGATCTGTTCATCACAGGGAAGGTTGCAGTGATGAGAAACTGAGCAGATGACAGACAGTCTGTTGATGGTGTGAATGCAGTGATCTCGTCATTACAACTAAATTTCTGCACTCCAGAAATGCTTTCACCATAACTAACAATGCAAACACGATGTAAATCCAGTCAGAGATTGATTGTGTAGTGTAAGAGCGTCACTGATTATAACAGGAGTTTTGGGAAGTGTCCAGATAAACTCTCGCTGTGTGATCGACAGCTTCAGTTCCTCAGATCTTTACTGTATAACTAAGATTAGGAAGAAAAGATAATAAAAGTTCATGATCAAAAAATATCAATGACTTTAAAATATTGAGTGAGAGGAAATGAGGATAAATAAACCATAAATGATCTAAAAATCATGATAAAATCAAAAGAAATTTCTAATTATCTGAAGAAATACTGATGAAGCTCAACAAAGCTGATATTAAGATCATATTTGTGTTTCTGCACTGTTGAGTGTGTGTGAAAGTGTGTGAAAGTGTGTGAGCAGCTGCAGTATCAGTTCAGTCACTGTGACTCTGACTGACGGAGGTTTTTGTATGACTCTTTATCACTGTGTGAACACCCATTTACTGTTTGGATAGTGTAAACTCTGACAGTAATAATGTCCAGCATCTTCAGTCTGGACTCCACTGATGGTCAGAGTGAAATCACTGTTAGATCCACTGCCACTGAATCTAGATGGAGTTCCTGACTGGAGGGTCTTTGCTAAATAAATCAGGAGTTTAGGAGCTTCTCCAGGTTTCTGTAAGTACCAGGCTAAATACTCCCCATTACTATTCTTGTACACATTACTGCTGGTTTTACAGTTGATGTTCACAGTTTGTCCTGGTTGAGCTGCTGTCATTGAGGGACTCTGAGTGACGGTGATCTGTCCTCTACACTCTGAAACACACAACAAGAAGAAAATCAACTCAAAACTTTGACAATATACTTGAAGAAATGAATTGATCTCAAACTTGTGCTCCACAAACCTTGAGCAAACGCTGTGAGAGTCCAGATGAAGATGATGATGAAGGTCATGTTGATGAAGATTGTTGTGTGTGTCAGTGATGAAGTGTTAAACTCACAGCACTATAAACACTCTCAGAGCACTGAAGCATCTGATCAATATGCAAATGAACTCATTCTGTATTTAAATGAGGCTCTAAATGAAGGTTCAGGAGGAGCTCGTTCATCTCATCCTGTCAATCACAACATTAAATATGTATCATGTAATCATGATTCACCAATAAGTGTGAACTTTAAAAATGTAGCATAAATTTTAGGACCAATTTAAATTGTGATAAGATGAAATATTTCAAATCTATATTATCATTATCTAAGCATCATTAGCTCGACTGAAATTCAGCTGCAGGTACGAGACCGCAGGTGATCACAGCTGTACTGATGACAGAAACCCTTCAACAGTTTCATTCCTGTTATTTTGCACTACATCACTGTGCCACTAGAGGGCGGTGTGAACAGACAGAAGAACCACTGATGAACAGGATCGGACCGTGATTAACAAGGACAGTTAATACAGTGATGAATTTATTCAATGGGGCTCCTGTGGGTGTAACTGTAACAGCTGCAAAAGTCACTGTTAGATAAAATCTCATCTTGAACTAGTTCTCTTCTTCTTCTTCTCTATTAGAATTCCAGCAGTGTAGACACTGCTAAGTGTATTACTGCCCTCCACAGGTTAAAGTTTGAACTAATTGTTATATACTATTGAACTAGCATATTGCATATAAAAAATTAGTTCATTAGTTGACCTGTGGAGGGCAGTAATACGCTTAGCAGCGTCTACACTGCTGGAATTCTAATAGAGGAGAAGAAGAGAGCTAGTTCAAGATGAGCATTTAAGGTTAAAACTTTTCAATTTTTTTCAGAAAATGAGTGATGGTTTCACTAGATAAGAACCTTATTTCTCATCTGGGATCGTGTAGAACAATTTGAAGCTGCAGTGAAACTAATTTTGACCTTCAATCGTTTGGTGCCCATTCAAGTCCAAAAATCCTGGAATGTTTTCATCAAAAACTTTAATTTCTTTTCGACTGAAGAAAGAAAGACATGGACATCTTGGATGACATGGGGGTGAGTAAATTATCAGGAAAAGTTTATTTAAAAGTGAACTCATCCTTTAAGACAGAATGTCTTACCTATGGAACATCATTGTGCACATAAGATCTGATTATTGTAGACATACACACATATACATATATCCTTTTTAAACACTTTGAAGGTTCTGTATTTTGTTGTGAATAGGAAAAACACGTTTCTGTTTGAATATGGTCTCTGAAGAATTATCTCTTCCAATCTTGGTTCTTCCTCTAGGAAGCATTTAGCTAAGTGAACAATATTTTTGATGAACGCTTCAACAGCTTCGGCGACCTGAACACTGTGTAAAACTCTAGAGGTGGTATATCCATTAATGAAATTTGGCCCTTAGTGCATACAGGGGTGTTTAAGGAGATAACACTGTTTGGCTCAATGGGCCATCTATCTTCCAGCTTTGGATAACCCCCACCTCACTATTAGAGGTAGTTCCTTCTTCAGCTTAATAAGTGTTTTGTTCCTCCCTGTTTTGCAGTAAGGTGAATCCCCATTTGAGATTCTATTCTGAATTGGAGCTTGTCTGCTCTCCTGTAGGACAGTACTTTATTCTTGAAGCATGTATCCACTGTGGTTGGTAATCTGTCAGAACTCCTGTCCTGGTTTCGGCGATCACCGTAGCTGGTCCAAGATACTTCGTTTCTCCCACCTTTGTCGGTTTCAGCCTTTTGATCACAGGGCTCCAGACTGCGACCAAATGGTCGCATTTTGCGACCAAAATTTGAGAGTGTGCGACTGAATTTTACATCCAGTTGCACATGTGCAACCAGTAAATTTGCCTCCCCCACCCTCCGTATTTTTTTTATACATTAAATGTGGAAGGGGCACATCAATGATCAATGAAATGAGCAATGAAATAATCAATGAGACGCGAGCGCACACGCACGCAAACACACACACACACACACACACACACACACACACACACACACATACTCATGAGACGCAAGCACACACTCGCGTCTCATTGAGTGATGCCTGTCTGTGAGGCGGCCAATGCGTGTGAGAAGAATAGGGAATGGCCACTGTAAGTGGCTAAAATGTGTGGAGGGGGAGGGGCCTAGAGATAATCGAGCGCGCGTAAACATCTGTGGGAAGGAAACGGAGACAAATATCATCACAACCTGATATGTGCGTGTGTCTGAGCTATGAGCAAGCGAACTATTGATTCGTTCTTCCGACCTGTGGCTAGTGTACCAGTGCCAGAGTCTACAGTGTCACCGTCAGATGATGATGCAGAGTCAGAGGTTGGTGTGGCGAAAAAAGCCCGCACTCACCATTTTCGAGAAGACTGGCTGAAAGAATTCAGCTGGCTGAGATACTATAAGCAGTCGAACTATATAAACTGCGAATACTGCAGCAGCTACCCCAGAACTGCGGGGAACACAAAGTTTGCCCGATAGTACATGCACTTCGCAGTTTAAACACAATACACTGATTAAAAAATCTCTGCCTAAAGCATTGAGTATTCCGTGACATGTTTATAAATCAAAAAGCAACGACACTGCCGGTTGCTTTTAGAAGACAAATGACTGTAAATCAGAGCACAGATGAGGCAGAAATGATGTTGAAATGTAACACGGCCTACTTCGTTGCTAAAGAGGAACTACCCTTCACCAAATACAAAAGCCAGCTCGACCTTCAAAGGAAGAATGGCTTAAAACTTAACGAAACATACAACAACGATACAGCATGCGCACAATTCGTTGGAGTAATTGCGGATACCCTGAAGGGGAAGACTTACACGAAAATCAAGGATGCACTGACGTTTCAACAAAGGAATGCGAAATCATATACGCAAAGATCCTAAACGAAGGGAAACCAATGAATATTTTGATTGGCCACATCGAAGTGAAACATGCACATGCTCAAAGTAAGTTTAATTCAAATTATGTTTAGACCTATATCACGAACTTATTTAGCTGTCTTTACTTTGAATATTTATAAGTTTAAATAATCACTTAAGGTGCCGTAATGGCTGTGCCTCAAGGTATGCTTTAATTCACATTTTGTTTAGACCTATTACTAACTTCTTTAGCTGTCTTTACTGTGAATATTTATTAGTTTAAATAATCACTTAAGGTGCCATAATACTTCAGCTGTGAGGTGTGATGATGACAGAGGGAAAAAAACTGTTCAGGCAACTGGTGTTTTCGTCCAGTGTAAGACATAATTGTACACCATTGTCATGTGCTTGCATTTTAAGGTGTATATGATGCACTTTGTTACTAAGCACTTTTTTTTATTCTGAATGTATGGTATTATGTTTACTATTTGTACTGTCATGACAGCGATGGTGCTGTCAGTTTACCTTGTTGTTGCATCTTCAAAAGTGCAGAATAAAATGTGACACTGAATTTGAAACAGCACATTGTAATTTCTGCATCTATTATTAAAGTATTTATTAGTAATACAGTGGAAATTAGTAGATTTGGTTAGCATGTTGATTTACGGTGTGCGCCCCTAAATTTTCTGGTTGTGCCCCTAAAATTTTCAGTTGGGGGCCACTGTGCTCCTAGTGAAAAAAGTTAGTCTGGAGCCCTGGATCAGCATACTCTGTCCTGGAACAAAGGGGTGAGTAGGCTTTTCTAAGGGGAGAGGAAGACACAGAGGAACATCAGCACATGTAGAATTCAGTTTCTTGATGAGGGAAGTTACGTAGTCCTCCTGTATCACCTCCAGATCACATAGGGAAGTAATGCCTGCACGGCCTTTGACCCATGGGGTCAGGAAAGGCCTACCCATTAGTATTTCAAACAGCGATAGTTTAGTAGTGGAAGATGGAGTCATTCTTATTTCTGTCAATGCCATGGGTAGCAAATCTAGCCATTTCTTTCCGGTATCTATGGAGGCTTTTGTGAGCCTTCTCATGATGGTCTGATTCAAACGTTCCACATTAGACAATGACTGACAGTGTGGAAGGGTGTGTTGAAATGCCAATCAATCGACAATGTTTTGGCCAAGAGCTGCGTTACCCTAGACGCGAATGGCGTCCCATTATCACTTTCAATAGTGGTAGGTATGCCAAATTGAGGAATCATTTCTTTGGTTAGAATAAAAAAAAAAATCTTTACCACAGAGTTAACATTCTCTTTTGGACATAGGAATGCTTCTGGCCACTTTGAAAATCTATCCACAATTACCAAAAGGTATTTCAAATGACCTATTGGCGGCATGTGCGTAAAGTCAATCTGCACATTCTGAAGCAGTGCTTGTGGATGCGGCAGTGCATCATGTTTAACTGGTCTGTGCGGAATTACTTTTGCACATGTAAGACATGCATCTAATGCGAGCTTTGCAGTTTTGTGTACATCTGCGATACAATATAATTGATTGATTACTTGTACTACTTTTGCACAGCTTGTGTGTGACAAGCCATGGTAGTGTCTGATGAGGATTATTAATCCTAACTTCAGAAGCGCTATTCTTCCCTTTTCGTCTCTCAAGATCCCATCTTTATCTGAGGCACATCCATGTTTTCCTCAATGCTCCAAGTCAGCTTATGTTGGTTGACTCTGCAGGATCTTAATGTCAATGTCAGGTATATTAGTTATATACGTAGTCATAGTTACCTGACTCTGATTACCCACAACAAATGTCGATTTGATTTGAACCTTTGCCGCTTCCTTAGCGGCTTCATCTGCATTTCTGTTTCCCACAGCTTGTTTGTTATCCCCTGCTACGTGACCTTTTACCTTTACTATGGCCACTTCGGAGGGTAACTGTACTGCCTTAAGCCGGGCACACATTTAACGACTATCTATAACATTCTAAGACTGTGCTCAACATACAGTGATTGTTTCCTGCGACTGAAGCCGATTTAAATACTTATACATGGAATTTAAACACCGACAGTAATCGCAGACTGAACGCAACTGGCTCTGACTGCATGTGTTTGAACGCAATCAGTCATAAGTATCAATTTACTTTCATATAATCGGCCTTACAATCGTTAAGTGTGTGCGCGGCTTTAGTTAATTGTCCTTTTAGGTTAGAGTGGTTAGAGTGAGCTATGGGTTTGCCATCTGCTGTTTTTATCTGTTTGTTATTATCTAGTTTCTTAGATAGGTATGCTAATGGTCTATATGTGGAGCCATGCTGTTGCAACAGGACGCCAAGAGCCATCCCTTCCGCCTCGCGGACATGCAAGTGGAAATCTCAGGAATAGTCGGGAAGGCCCAACGCGGGTGCCGTAGTGATGGCTTGTTTCAAGGCAGTGAAATGTAGCTCTGCCTCTTCTGTCCATTTTAAAAGAGTACTTGGCGGAGCTTTGTAGTCAATCAGGTTTCGCAGGTGCCTGTCATATATGGCACAATCAGGTATCCAGGATCTACAGTAGTTCACTAACCCCAGAAAAATTTGAAGCTGCTGTACAGTTCGAGGGGACTTCATTTTTCTGATCATCTGGACCCTATCAGTTGAGATTGCTCTCAAACCTGGTATTATGATGTGTCCCAAGTATGTCACTCTAGACTGTGCCCACTGAAGCTTGTCTCTTAAGGCCTGGAATCCAGCTTGGGCGAGCACATTGCAGACGATGATGGAGGCCTTTTCACAGTCCTCTTTTGTCTCCCCGGAAACCAGGATGTCATCTGTGTATTGAAGCACAGAGACTATAAAGTGTGATTTTCTTTGACTGTTTTCTTCATGTTGTTTCTCTCACTGTTGGAGAATTTCTCCCAGTTTTCTCTTGAATCCTAATGGAAAGCCACTGGTAACTGATTTCTCTGTGCTTCTCTCAGGCGTCACTCCTCCTAAAGTGAGCGTCCTGCCGCCCTCCAGCGCAGAGATAATGATTTTGTATTAGTGAAGAACACCTGCTGTTAACAAGCATAATCACTGAAGGAAAGAGAAACACAAGAACTACTTCCAGCCACAGCCTTGGATGAAATCAACTGAAGATAAAATACATTACATCTCTCAAGATCTGATTAAACAACTCCACAAACAACACTAGCTTCACTTATTACTAACCAGACTGACTTTATTTCTGTCAGACATCTACAGAAGTTTGTATTAAGAATTAAGAAGAGGCTTAGATGTTGATTACTTATTTGAAAGTAATAGTTTGATTTGATGTTACCATTGTGGCGATCAGTGTGTGCTTTAGTCAGGCTCTTGACTTTTTAACATTAGTTTTTCTCTTGACAGCTGTGTCTGTTTGTTATGGCGAGAACAGCAAGTGAAAATATAATCAGATGCTGTAAGCTGATTGATGATAAGAATATAATCATCATATATTGGCTTAACTCATTGATATTATGTGGGAGGTTTATACGGGTAGTATGTTATTAATTCTGTTTTATTGTTATGATTCTACAGCAAGAGAATAATAGAATTTAATCAGAACATCAAACGATTTATAACACACCATTTACATATTTTGGGCTCCTGTGAATTTACTCGCACACAGACATCAAGAATCAGCGTATGAATCTCAACAATGGTGACATGCTTCATGGTGCAATGCATTCTGGGTGTATCATACGAAACTTATCCATGGCTCCCGGAACACAAATTAAGATATTTTAGTTGAAATCCATGGCTCCGCTAGGCCTTCATAGGGAGCCGTGACATTTCCTCTCTCAAGATCCCTAAAGGTAATAAAAACACATCTAAATCAGTTCATGTGAGTACAGTGGTTCATATTAATAATATAAAGATACACTGATTCAACGCTCCGAAGCTTCCTGAAGCAATGTTTTGAAATCTGCCATTACTAAATAATTGTTATTTGTTTTTTTGCCACACCAAAAATATTCTCGTCACTTTATAATATTAATATTGAACCACTGTACTCACATGAACTGATTTAAATATGTTTTTAGTACATTAATGGATCTTAAGAGAGGAAATGTCATTGCTGGCTATGCAGGCCTCACTGAGCCATCGGATTTCAACAAAAATATCTTAATTTGTGCTCTGAAGATTAATGGAGGTCTTAGGGGTGTGGAACGACATGAGGGTTAGTAATAAATGTCAGAATTTTCATTTTTGGGTGAACTAACCCTGTAAGAAATACTGATGAAGCTCAACAAAGCTGATATTAAGATCATATTTGTGTTTCTGCTGTTGAGTGTGTGTGAAAGTGTGTGAAAGTGTGTGAGCAGCTGCAGTATCAGTTCAGTCACTGTGACTCTGACTGACAGAGGTTTTTGTACGACTCTTTATCACTGTGTGAACACACAGCCACTAGGACAGTGTACACCCAGACAGTAATAATGTCCAGCATCTTCAGTCTGGACTCCACTGATGGTCAGAGTGAAATCACTGTTAGATCCACTGCCACTGAATCTAGATGGAGTTCCTGAAAGGAGGGTGCTTGCTTTATAAATCAGGAGTTTAGGAGCTTCTCCGGGTTTCTGTAAGTACCAGCTGAGAGGCTGAACACTCCAACCCTGATAGACTTCAGGACTGGTTTTACAGGATACAGTAACTGAGTCTCCTGGACGAACAGATTTCACTGCAGGCGTCTGAGTGACTGTCACTTCACCTCTTGATTCTACATCAAGAAGAATTCAGATTTAAATATTTTGACAATATTTCTAGCACAAATAATCAGTTATAATAGAGTTTGTTTAACTTCAGATTTCCTCACCTGTGAAACAGTAGATAGTTAATATCCAGATGAAGATGGTGATGATGCTCATGGTTGCTGTTGGTTCAGATTCACAGAGTTATAAAGTTCTTATAAAAACAGAGTTATAAATCCTCCTGAAGCTTGTGCTGCGATGCAAATAATCTCTATGTAAATCTGTGTAAGGGGTCCAACAGATAATGCAAATAAAACTAACAGTGTTTAGGATCTTTTCTCATGTTATGATTCAGAAACATGGAATCATGAGTTGCATCACTAAAAGAAACAAGTACATCACTGTGAACTCCTTGTGAAAAAGTCATTCCAGAGGTCACAGGTCATTAAAACTTAAAATTGCTTTAATCATTAAAACGCTTTGAGAAGCACATGATTATTTAAAAACCCATAATTAGGATATCTAATGTGTGATTAATACATACATACATATTCTGAATTATTTAATTTAGTTAATTTTTTTTTACTTTGATTTGTTATTTATTTACAGTTATATTCTTATTTTTTATGATTTGAGGTTCGGGTCAGTTTCTGTGGGAAATTGGAGTTTGCATCATTACGTCACGTCTGTATTCATAAAGAAGGTTGGTAGTGCGATTTATTGTAAAACTTTTTTTTCCTCAGTCGTTCAGAACAAAAGTGGCAGACATGTTTCGTACTTGTTCAGATGACATTTTCCGTTGAAACTTCTTATTTTGAACAAACTTCCAAGACGTGAATCTGTAATTGTGAAGTAAGTGAAGATCCACACTGGGCGGTGACTGACAGCCACACAAACACCTCAAACATTAGATTCGCCGCGCTGAGGAGCCGTGCCGACACAACCATGTGAGGAAGATCATTCCACAATAACTGCAATTGCAGGTTTCAAACAGAGATGGAGACAAAGAGGCAAACTTACAGACTGCAGCTTTAATAATTAATCAGCATATTTACCAGAATGTGAAATGAATTCTGAATTTTCTCTTTTCATGTGTAGGGTTTGTGAGCATTAATGTTAAAGGAATAATGATGGGATTTTCTTTGACTGTTTTCTTCATGTTGTTCTCTCGCTGTTGGAGAATTTCTCCTAGTTTCTCTTGAATCCTAATGGAAAGCCACTGGTAACTGATTTCTCTGTGCTTCTCTCAGGCGTCACTCCTCCTAAAGTGAGCGTCCTGCCGCCCTCCAGCGCAGAGATCTCCTCTCTGAACACAGCGACACTGGTGGTGTGGCCAACAAGGGCTTCCCGTCAGACTGGAGCCTGAGCTGAAGGTGGACGGGAGCAGCAGGTCTCAGGAGAGCAGCGCTGGGCTCCTGGAGAAGGACGGTCTGTACAGCTGGAGCAGCAGCCTGACTCTCTCTGAGGAGTGGATGAAGAGCGTCTCGGTGAGCTGTGAGGCCACACGGAGCGGCCAGTCTGCGTCCACTGGAGACACTGTGAGGAGACAGCAGTGTTCAGAGTAGATCTGCTGACTATATGTGTGCTTTTACTCTTGATTTTATTACAATTCAGTCATAAAACATAATTGTAACATTATCCTTTTTTGTGTCATTTTTGTTTCAGCTCTTTCATTGGATCAGGGCTTTAGCTCATATTTTATAATAAACTTCACTCATGGAGCATGAAAACACCTGCAGATACATGATGAACGAGATCTGCTGAATTTTGAGATATATATGAAATAAAATAAAAATGATATGATGTCAAGAGGATTGGAGGCAATAATGAAATTAATAAGGGAAAAAAGGAGTTGATTTCCTGCCTTCAGAGACTGACTATAGCGTGAACCAATAAGATTTCAGTGCGGCTGTGAAGGATCATTTCATTGGTTGATCTTCAGAACGAACATGCAGCCTCTTCATTGGGACAGAGCCATCAAATATGTGTTTCTTTCCTGAATGATTCAGTGTTTTGAACAAATCAGTTGATTAATGATTCATTGATTCACTCATAAAGTCAGTCTCTTGTCTCCATCTACTGGCGTAACGATGTAACTTGCAGAAAGAGTCTGTAAATCACCAGCACTAATGCTGCAGGTAAACACATCTGTCGTGTCCATGATGGAGGATCTGTTTCTGTCACAAGACTCGACTATGAACATCAGGACTTCTGAAATGAATTAAAATGGACATAAAGGTGGAGATGGAGTGATGGAGGGACGCAGGAAGAATATTCTCACTGGAGTGACGTAAGCTGCTGTTTATATATGCTGCTCTGTGTTATGATTGACAGCTGAAGATGAATGAACATACATGCTTCTGTTTACAGCTACATTTGCTGAAGTTTGTGATTGTGTTCAGTTTACAGTGATCTAAAGAAACCTTTCTGAGAGAATCTCTTTATGATTTAGTGTGTCTGTTGTTGAGTGTGTGTGAAAGTGTGTGAAAGTGTGTGAAGTGTGTGAGCAGCTGCAGTATCAGTTCAGTCACTGTGACTCTGACTGACGGAGGTTTTTGTACGACTCTTTATCACTGTGTGAACACCATAACTGTTGATTTCATGGTAACTCTGACAGTAATAATGTCCAGCATCTTCAGTCTGGACTCCACTGATGGTCAGAGTGAAATCACTGTTAGATCCACTGCCACTGAATCTAGATGGAGTTCCTGACTGGAGTTTTTGCATATCTAATCAGGAGTTTAGGAGCTTCTCCAGGTTTCTGTAAGTACCAAAATAAATAATCATCCATCACTATCCCTGTACACATTTCTGCTGGTTTTACAGTTGATGTTCACAGTTTGTCCTGGTTGAGCTGCTGTCATTGAGGGACTCTGAGTGACGGTGATCTGTCCTCTACACTCTGAAACACACAACAAGAAGAAAATCAACTCAAAACTTTGACAATATACTTGAAGAAATGAATTGATATCAAACTTGTGCTCCACAAACCTTGAGCAAACGCTGTGAGAGTCCAGATGAAGATGATGATGAAGGTCATGTTGATGAAGATTGTTGTGTGTGTCAGTGATGAAGTGTTAAACTCACAGCACTATAAACACTCTCAGAGCACTGAAGCATCTGATCAATATGCAAATGAACTCCAGATCATTTACCTGAAGACAGTCACTCAAAAAAAAAAAAAAAAAAGCATTCTTTAGAGTATAGGACAGGTTCTTGTTTGTAAAATTGATGCACAATGACCTGAAAAGTCGTTTTTTTCTCAGTCAAAATTTTCTTTTTCCAACTTGTTAAAACAAAAGAAAAAAAATTAATTTATAATTTTATATTCAAAACCCTAGCGTTTTGAACAGTCTAACTTAAATGCCTCTGATTGGCCACAGTATTCAAGAAATCATCAGTGATTGGCTACATTGCTCAACGCTGCAACAACACCTTCTCTCTCCACACTCTCCAGACTGAAAACACAAATACGCACTGACGCGTCACATTTGCTAAATTTTTGTGCTGTTTTGTACCCTCTAGCACCCCTGTAGAACCGGGTCTGATTGGGTCAGTCGCACTGGTGCTTCTAAATACTTTTTCACAGTCACACACAGTAATTTCGACTGAAATGGTCGCACTGTAGAGTCCTGCCATTGGTAGCGAGGTTTATCATAAAACTTTTCTTCCTCAGTCGTTCAGAACAAAAGTGGCAGACATGTTACGTACTTGTTCAGATGACATTTTCCGCTGAAACTTCTTATTTTGAACAAACTTCCAAGACGTGAATCTGTAATTGTGAAGTAAGTGAAGATCCACACTGGTGCGGTGACTGACAGCCACACAAACACCTCAAAACATTAGATTCGTCCGCGCTGAGGAGCCGTGCCGACGCACAACCCATGTGAGGAAGATCATTCCACAAATAACTGCAATTGCAGGTTTCAAACAGAGATGGAGACAAAGAGGCAAACTTACAGACTGCAGCTTTAATAATTAATCAGCATATTTACCAGAATGTGAAATGAATTCTGAACATTTTCTCTTTTCATGTGTAGGAGTTTGTGAGCATTAATGTGTTAAAGGAATAATGATGGGATTTTCTTTGACTGTTTTCTTCATGTTGTTTCTCTCACTGTTGGAGAATTTCTCCTAGTTTTCTCTTGAATCCTAATGGAAAGCCACTGGTAACTGATTTCTCTGTGCTTCTCTCAGGCGTCACTCCTCCTAAAGTGAGCGTCCTGCCGCCCTCCAGCGCAGAGATCTCCTCTCTGAACACAGCGACACTGGTGTGTGTGGCCAACAAGGGCTTCCCGTCAGACTGGAGCCTGAGCTGAAGGTGGACGGGAGCAGCAGGTCTCAGGAGAGCAGCGCTGGGCTCCTGGAGAAGGACGGTCTGTACAGCTGGAGCAGCAGCCTGACTCTCTCTGAGGAGGAGTGGATGAAGAGCGTCTCGGTGAGCTGTGAGGCCACACGGAGCGGCCAGTCTGCGTCCACTGGAGACACTGTGAGGAGACAGCAGTGTTCAGAGTAGATCTGCTGACTATATGTGTGCTTTTACAGTCTTGACTTTATTACAATTCAGTCAATAAAACATTGATTGTAACATTATGTCCTTTTTTGTGTCATTTTTGTTTCGGCTCTTTCATTGGATCAGGGCTTTAGCTCATATTTTATAAATAAACTTCACTCAATGGAGCATGAAAACACCTGCAGATACATGATGAAACGAGATCTGCTCAATTCCCAGAGGAACACAATCACAAATGTGATGCAAATGAGTTTAACTCCACTCAGTTTCACTGTTTGACTTGATATTCTGAGCCATATATATATGAAATAAAATAAAATTATATGATGTCAAGAGGATTGGAGGCAATAATTAAATTAATAAGGGAAAAAAGGAGTTGATTTCCTGCCTTCAGAGACTGACTATAGCGTGAACCAATAACATTTCAGTGCGGCTGTGAAGGATCATTTCATTGGTTGATCTTCAGAACGAACATGCAGCCTCTTCATTGGGACAGAGCCATCAAATATGCTTGTTTCTTTCCTGAATGATTCAGTGTTTTGAACAAATCAGTTGATTAATAATTCATTGATTCACTCATAAAGTCAGTCTCTTGTCTCCATCTACTGGCGTAACGATGTAACTTGCAGAAAGAGTCTGTAAATCACCAGCACTAATGCTGCAGGTAAACACATCTGTCGTGTCCATGATGGAGGATCTGTTTCTGTCACAAGACTCGACTATGAACATCAGGACTTCTGAAATGAATTAAAATGGACATAAAGGTGGAGATGGAGTGATGGAGGGACGCAGGAAGAATATTCTCACTGGAGTGACGTAAGCTGCTGTTTATATATGCTGCTCTTGTGTTATGATGACAGCTGAAGATGAATGAACATACATGCTTCTGTTTACAACTACATTTGCTGAAGTTTGTGATTGTGTTCAGTTTACAGTGATCTAAAGAAACCTTTCTGAGAGAATCTCTTTATGATTTAGAGTGTCTGTTGTTGAGTGTGTGTGAAAGTGTGTGAAAGTGTGTGAGCAGCTGCAGTATCAGTTCAGTCACTGTGACTCTGACTGACGGAGGTTTTTGTACGACTCTTTATCACTGTGTGAACACATATTTACTGTTGAGTAGTGCCAACTCTGACAGTAATAATGTCCAGCATCTCAGTCTGGACTCCACTGATGGTCAGAGTGAAATCTGTTCCATAATTTGCTCCATTGCCACTGAATCTAGATGGAGTTCCTGACTGTTGTGATTAATGCCATAAATGAGGAGTTTAGGAGCTTCTCCAGGTTTCTGCAGATACCAGACGAGACAGCTACCACAACCCTGAACGATCTCCAATTCCTCTGCTAGTTTTACAGTTTATAGTAACTGTTCTCCTGGTTGAACAGCTGCTGCTGAGGGAGTCTGAGTCACAGAAACTTGTCCTGTAATTTCTGTGAATGACATTTCATAAGATCATAATTGTAGCAGTTATTAAAGTCAAAGTGTTCAATACAAAATCTGTACTGAACATCAAAAACATGCATATAAATCACATTTTGAGTTATTAATAGAGTAAATGAACCTTGAACAGAAAGAATGAGAGTCCAGATACTGACGCTGATGGTCTTTGTGATGGTTTATTACAGTTTGAATGAAGAAAAGCTCTCAGTGATGAAGTGTTAAACTCACAGCACTATAAACACTCTCAGAGCACTGAAGCATCTGATCAATATGCAAATGAACTCATTCTGTATTTAAATGAGGCTCTAAATGAAGGTTCAGGAGGAGCTCGTTCATCTCATCCTGTCAATCACAACATCAAATATGTATCATGTAATCATGATATACCAATAAGTGTGAACTTTAAAATGTAACATAAAATTTAGAACAATTCAAACCACATGTGAAAAAAACAGTGAAAATGAAATGTAGATGAAACTTATCATCATCTAAGCAAAATCACATGAGCAAAAGTGCTTTAGTGATCATCAGCTCGACTGTAATTCGGCTGCAGGTACGAGACCGCAGGTGATCACAGCTGTACTGATGACAGAAACCCTTCAACAGTTTTATTCATGTTATCTTGCACTACATCACTGTGCCACTAGAGGGCGGTGTGAACAGACAGACACACCACTGATGAACAGGAACGGACGAGGTGAATAATAATGAGTTAATGCAGTAATGAATTTATTCAATGGGGCTCCAGTGTGTTTTTAAATGGTTAAAACTATATATTATAGCACTGTATGCAATTACGCCACCCAAAGTGACAAACAGGTACTGTAGTCCTGGCCTAAAGTCATTGGTTGAGCCAAAGGATACATACAGGTTGTCTAATGTAGTGACCTACAAATTGGTCGTAACAGGTTATATGGTCAATGTAAGACAAACTCTTGGTCTTTAGACAGCTTTAATGCACATGAACATCCTCTAGCATAATTAACTTGAATTGTTATTGGGATCTTTTACAGCTCAGAAACTTCAATCCAGAAACACTTTGAATCATGTAGTAGACGGTACAGCAATGGCCATGTGTCTTTTCAAATAAAATATGAGTCTTTAAGTATCTCTTTATGGAAGTATTATTCTATGTACTATATTAAAATAGACAGATAATATTGTCTCTTTCCTTCAATCGAACGGCAATACATTCAGTCATGTCTGGCAACTTGCAAATATGTTTTCAATAGTATAGTATAAAATTAATATTAATATAAAAATGAATGATCTTTAAGTATTTTGGAAATAATTAATTATATTAGGCTTTATTAATCATAATTTAGAAATAAATGGCCATTTACACCTTGATTTGAACGCTCTGATTTGTTTACATGTGTTTACACTTTTACTGTTACAGCTGTCTAAATGAACGAATGGTGAAAAGTGTTGATTATTGCCTTATATTTCGATCTGTTCATCACAGGGAAGGTTGCAGTGATGAGAAACTGAGCAGATGACAGACAGTCTGTTGATGGTGTGAATGCAGTGATCTCGTCATTACAACTAAATTTCTGCACTCCAGAAATGCTTTCACCATAACTAACAATGCAAACACGATGTAAATCCAGTCAGAGATTGATTGTGTAGTGTAAGAGCGTCACTGATTATAACAGGAGTTTTGGGAAGTGTCCAGATAAACTCTCGCTGTGTGATCGACAGCTTCAGTTCCTCAGATCTTTACTGTATAACTAAGATTAGGAAGAAAAAATAATAAAAGTACATGATCAAAAATATCAATGACTTTAAAATATTGAGTGAGTGGAAATGAGGATAAATAAACCATAAATGATCTAAAAATGATTATAACATCAAAAGAATTTCTAATTATCTGAAGAAAGACTGATGAAGCTCAACAAAGCTGATATTAAGATCATATTTGTGTTTCTGCACTGTTGAGTGTGTGTGAAAGTGTGTGGAAGTGTGTGAGCAGCTGCAGTATCAGTTCAGTCACTGTGACTCTGACTGACGGAGGTTTTTGTACGACTCTTTATCACTGTGTGAACACCCAGTTGCCACTGATACTGTGTACACTCTGACAGTAATAATGTCCAGCATCTTCAGTCTGGACTCCACCGATGGTCAGAGTGAAATCACTGTTAGATCCACTGCCACTGAATCTAGATGGAGTTCCTGACTGGAGGAGGTTTGTTGCATAAATCAGGAGTTCAGGAGCTTCTCCAGGTTTCTGTAAGTACCAGTACACACAGTATGCTGAGCTGCAGCCAGCAGCACTTCTACTGAGTTTACAGCTCATCTCAACAGTTTCTCCTGGTTTAACAGTTTTCACAGGAGTCTGAGTCACTGTGATCTGAGCTCTACAGCCTGAAAAACAAATCATATATGAGTCCAACAAATACATTACTTGACATTTTTAAGATGTATTAAATTAGGCTATACAACTTAAATGATTTATTTAAATTTATAGTGTTTACCTTGTAGTATAAGCAGTATAGAGCGTCCAGATGATGATGAAGGTCATGTTGATGAAGATTGTTGTGTGTGTCAGTGATGAAGTGTTAAACTCACAGCACTATAAACACTCTCAGAGCACTGAAGCATCTGATCAATATGCAAACACACTCCAGATCATTTACCTGAAGACAAATACTCAAAAAAGTGTAGATTCTTGTTTGTAAAACTGATGCACAATGACCTGAAAAGTTTTTTTTTCCAGTCAAAATTTTCTTTTTCCAACTTGTTAAAACAAAAGAAAAAAAATGGAATTTACAATTTTATATTCAAAACCCCAGCGTTTTGAACAGTATAACTTAAATGCCTCTGATTGGCCTCTGATCAGTGATTGGCTACATTGCTCTGCGCTGCAACAACACCTTCTCTCTCCACACTCTCCAGACTGAAAACACAAATACGCACTGACGGGTCACATTTGCAAAATCTTTTTGTCCTGTTTTGTACCCTCTAGCACCCCTGTAGAACCGGGTCTGATCGGGTCAGTCGCACTGGTGCTTCTAAACACTTTTTCACAGTCGCACGCAGTAACTGTGACTGAAATGGTCGCACTGTAGAGCCCTGCCATTGGTAGCGCGGTTTATTGTAAACGTCTTTTTTCAGTCGTTCAGAACAAAAGTGGCAGACATGTTACGTACTTGTTCAGATGACATTTTCCAGTGAAACTTCTTATTTTGAACAAACTTCCAAGACGTGAATCAGTAATTGTGAAGTAAGTGAAGATCCACACTGGTGCGGTGACTGACAGCCACACAAACACCTCAAAACATTAGATTCGTCCGCGCTGAGGAGCCGTGCCGACGCACAACCCATGTGAGGAAGATCATTCCACAAATAACTGCAATTGCAGGTTTCAAACAGAGATGGAGACAAAGAGGCAAACTTACAGACTGCAGCCTTAATAATTAATCAGCATATTTACCAGAATGTGAAATGAATTCTGACATTTTCTCTTTTCATGTGTAGGAGTTTGTGAGCATTAATGTGTTAAAGGAATAATGATGGGATTTTCTTCTTCATGTTGTTTCTCTCGCTGTTGGAGAATTTCTCCTAGTTTTCTCTTGAATCCTAATGGAAAGCCACTGGTAACTGATTTCTCTGTGCTTCTCTCAGGCGTCACTCCTCCTAAAGTGAGCGTCCTGCCGCCCTCCAGCGCAGAGATCTCCTCTCTGAACACAGCGACACTGGTGTGTGTGGCCAACAAGGGCTTCCCATCAGACTGGAGCCTGACTGAAGGTGGACGGGAGCAGCATTCTCAGGAGAGCAGCGCTGGGCTCCTGGAGAAGGACGGCTGTACAGCTGGAGCAGCAGCCGACTCTCTCTGAGGAGGAGTGGATGAAGAGCGTCTCGGTGAGCTGTGAGGACACACGGAGCGGCCAGTCTGCGTCCACTGGAGACACTGTGAGGAGACAGCAGTGTTCAGAGTAGATCTGCTGACTATATGTGTGCTTTTTCACTCTTGACTTTATTACAATTCATAACATAACATAATGTAATAAAACATAACATTATGTCCTTTTCTGTGTCATTTTTGTTCATGTCTTCATTGGATCAGGGCTTTAGCTCATATTTCATAAATAAACTTCACTCAGTGGAGCATGAAAACACCTGCAGATACATGATGAAACGAGATCTGCTCAATTCTCAGAGGAACACAATCACAAATGTGATGCAAATGAGTTTAACTCCACTCAGTTTCACTGTTTGACTTGATATTCTGAGCCATATATATATGAAAGAAAATAAAATTATTTGATGTCAAGAGGATTGGAGGCAATAATAAATTAATGAGGGAAAAAAAGGAGTTGATTTCCCGCCTTCAGAGACTGACTATAGCGTGAACAATAACATTTCAGTGCGGCTGTGAAGGATCATTTCATTGGTTGATCTTCAGAACGAACATGCAGCCTCTTCATTGGGACAGAGCCATCAAAATTGCCTGTTTCTTTCCTGAATGATTCAGTGTTTGAACAAATCAGTTGATAATGATTCATTGATTCACTCAAAGTCAGTCTCTTTCTCCATCTACTGGCGTAACGATGTAACTTGCAGAAAGAGTCTGTAAATCACCAGCACTAATGCTGCAGGTAAACACATCTGTCGTGTCCATGATGGAGGATCTGTTCTGTCACAATACTCGACTATGAACATCAGGACTTCTGAAAAGACTTAAAATGGACATAAAGGTGGAGATGGAGTGATGGAGGGACGCAGGAAGAATATTCTCACTGGAGAGTGACGTAAGCTGTGTTATATATGCTGCTCTTGTGTTATGATTGACAGCTGAAGATGAATGAACATACATGCTTCTGTTACAACTACATTTGCTGAAGTTTGTGATTGTGTTCAGTTTACAGTGATCTAAAGAAACCTTTCTGAGAGAATCTCTTATGATTTAGAGTGTCTGTTGTGTGTGTGTGGTGTGTGAAAGTGTGTGAGCAGCTGCAGTATCAGTTCAGTCACTGTGACTCTGACGGAGGTTATTGTACGACTCTTTATCACTGTGTGAAACACCACAGCTACTAGGCAGTGTTCACTATACAGTAATAATGTCCAGCATCTTCAGTCTGGACTCCACTGATGGTCAGAGTGAAATCCCTCCTAGATGATTTACTGCCACTGAATCTAGATGGAGTTCCTGACTGGCGACTGTTTGTTGCATAAATCAGGAGTTTTGGAGCTTCTCCAGGTTTCTGTAAGTACCAGCTCAGACCGGGTTGTCCACTATAACAGCAGTTCACATCACTGCTAGTTTTACAGGTCACAGTGACTGATTGTCCAGTTTGAGAGAGCAGCTCTGAGGGAGTTTGAGTCACTGTCACCTGACCAACAGATTCTGACAAGAGAAAGATTAGAAATCACAAAACTTTTACAACCATATATCTTCACAACACATAAAATAACAAGTAAATAATGTCGTAATCTTTACTGACACAAACCTCGACATAATACTGCCAGCGTCCAGATCAATATGGTGCTGAAAGTCATTTTGTTGGTTGTAGGTTCAGTTTTAGTGAAAACAGTTGTTGATCATGTTTGATGTTTGACAGAGTTATAAACACATGCAGAGCACTGAAGCGTGTGTCGCCATGTAAAACACTCTCTATGCAAACGTTCAGGAGTGACAGGTTTAAGATGGTTTAATGTGGTTTCATTGAGATTTTGGTAAACTTTATTTTACAGTACGTGTACTTTCCTGGTACATATATAGTAATTATGTTGTACATACAGGTAAAAGAGTGGTAACACAAGGTACTTACTGACATGTATGTACATGGGAACTATAAGAAACATGCTTTACTTTCCAATGGACATACATGGTAACTACTTTGTACCTATAGACAAGTGTTGGGTAATAACAGGTGCTTACTTATAGTGTCCGTATATGGTAACTAACAGACACATTACTGTACTTACTAATGGTATATACATGGTGAATATTTTGTACTTACAGACAAGTGTGGGTAATAACAGGCACTTTTTTTATGGTAACTTGTAAGACACATTACTGTACTTACTAGAGGTATATACATGGTAACTATGTTGTACTCATGGACAAGTGTGGACACAAATAACAGACACTTACTTAACTACTGTGAAACAAATGTGCTTACCAAAATGATACACTGCAGTAACTATACAGCACTTCATAGTGTTAATACTTATCAAGTAGTCCTTTTAAGCAAGGCTTTTGACACATGACAACTGAGTATACCAAGTACAGTACAGTAGTGTTACTGATCTGTATGTATGTCATCAAAATACCCCTATTAAAGGTGATAGAGAGGATTTTTTCGTCGACTGAGAATCCAAAGACTGTTACTGAGTTTTTGAAATGAGCGCATGCGTAAGAACAGCCCCCTCCTTCACAGCTCATTTCAAAGGAACGCCTCCCAAAACTCGTGCACGAGTATTGGAACACGAGTGTTTACCACCGGCATTCGCTGTGTCGTGTTAGTGGATTCATTATGTCGGACTCACGCAGGTAACTCATAATCTGCAGTTGTTACTCCTGTCTCCTGACAAAAACATTGCATGCGGCGCCTGTGGAGTGTGGAAAGTTACTGGAGAGCGCAGCCGCGCTCGTCTCTCACAAGGAACGTCATGGCAGTGATTGACAAGCCAGAGGGCCAATGTTTACGCGATGATCGCGTAAACGATTGGCTGATGTTTTTAAGGCCCTACCTCGTGCACAGATGATGTCTATTAATATTATTACTTTCACTGCACCTAATAAATAGTCTTTTATCAGTTAGTAAAGACAGTTTCAAGTATTGCAAAAATGTATAAAACAAAACATCCTCTTTACCACCTTTAAGTGCATTATTGTCCTGTAAAGATTAGGCAAGTTGAACCACAAAAGTATCATCCAGTACTCAAGAGTATCTTGTACCATACTTATACCTCACCCTAAGTAATGTGTAATTTACACATTAACTAACTGGTATAGTCACTAGTACGTTCAGAGTAAGTACATGGAAATAGGACGTAAAATAAAGTGAACCCTTGTACATAAACATTACATAGGAATTACCAGCTCTTACCAGGTGTAACTTACACATTACTAACTGTATTCACTAGTACGTTCATAATAGTACATGGAAATAGGACTGTAAAATAAAGTGCATCCTTGTACATAAACATTACATAGGAATTACCAGCTCTTTAACCTTGCAATAATAAGCTTAAGCATTTTAAACAATTAGTAAGTACAGTAATGTGTCTTACAAGTTACCATAAATAAGTGCCTGTTATTACCCACACTTGTCTGTAAGTACAAAATATTTACCATGCACGTACTATTAGTAAGTACAGTAATGTGTCTGTTACCATATACGGACATATAAGTAAGCACCTGTTATTACCCAACACTTGTCTATAGGTACAAAGTAGTTACCATGTATGTACCATTGGAAAGTAAAGCAGTGTTTCTTATTAGTTCCCATGTACATACATGTCAGGTAAGTACCTTGTGTTACCACTCTTTTACCTGTATGTACAATATAATTACTATATATGTACCAGGAAAGTACACGTACTGTAAAATAAAGTGCTACCGAGATTTCAAGTTCATGTTAAAATCCTTTACTGATATAAAGCAATATCACATGAGCAAGATGTTTTTTTCTGAATATCAGACCAACATCAAGATTGTGAATGTGATATTGCTCTTACTGTATGAAACTGTTTAATAAACAAAAAATATATTATTCAGTAACTGAGTTTGATAGTACTTTACAATTCTGCAAGTTACTTTGTCTGTTTTTGTTCAGCTAACTGAAATATTTCTAAATGAATCACAGTAGAATAAAGTGTCTCTGAACAACTCAGGCTGCTTCAGAAATCACATGCTCTCTTGAGTAGGTACTTATTATGAATGAGTAATTACTTTGTTCACAAATCTTCTCCTGTGGCCTCATGGGACAGTAAAGTGTCAGTCATATTCACACTTTCTCGCCAGAAGTAGTAGGTCATCCGGGTAAAATTCAGTAGGTCATACTGTAAATTCAGAAATACTTATTTTGTCACATACAGTTTTTCGCCTGTGTCTACCCAGTTTTCATTTTCAACCAAAATCCAATGTCTGACTGATGTTGGAGTCTACATCCTGTGCCTGCTGGGTAAAGGTGGAGATGGGAGTGATGTAAGCAGTTATGATTGACAGGTGATGAACATGTACAACCCAACTTCTGTTTACAGCTAAAAGTGTTAAAAATTTGTGATCATGTTTTGATTTGCAGTTATCTAAAGAAAGCTTTCTGAGAGAATCTCTTTGTATTTGTTGTGTGAGTGTCTGTTGTTGAGTGTGTGTGAATGTGTTTGAACACACTGTCAGAAAAAAAAAGGTACAGTTCTGTCACTGGGGCGGTAAAGTGAAGATTTTTTTATAAGAACATTCAGTGAGGCGTGTCTGAACTGAACTGTTGATCAGGACTACAATTAAAACAGCAGCTGATATAAAACTCTACTGTCTGCAGTATATATATGAATACAGTGTATAGTGAACAAATGACATGTTAGGATGAGATACTCAAATCAAATAACCATGGAGAATTATGAAAATTAACATCTATTATTAATAAAAGGCGGCAACTGAAATCACTCAGATCTCAAACGTGTGACTGATCTATAAGAGCACAAAATCTCTTTCTGACCTCTATAATTATTAAGAGTGGCAGATTCATTTAGATGATTTTATTTCAGATGTTTGTGTGACGATGTTGTTTCAGATCCTCCTTTGAGCAGCTGCAGTATCAGTTCAGTCACTGTGACTCTGACTGACGGAGGTTTTTGTACGACTCTTTATCACTGTGTGATCACACCATGTGTGAACTCTGACAGTAATAATGTCCAGCATCTTCAGTCTGGACTCCACTGATGGTCAGAGTGAAATCACTGTTAGATCCACTGCCACTGAATCTAGATGGAGTTCCTGACTGGAGGGTGCTTGCTAAATAAATCAGGAGTTTAGGAGCTTCTCCAGGTTTCTGTAAGTACCAGGCTAAATAATGTCCATAATAACTACTGTAATACACATCTGTGCTGGTTTTACAGTTGATGTTCACAGTTTGTCCTGGTTGAGCTGCTGTCATTGAGGGACTCTGAGTGACGGTGATGTCCTCTACACTCTGAAACACACAACAAGAAGAAAATCAACTCAAAACTTTGACAATATACTTGAAGAAATGAATTGATATCAAACTTGTGCTCCACAAACCTTGAGCAAACGCTGTGAGAGTCCAGATGAAGATGATGATGAAGGTCATGTTGATGAAGATTGTTGTGTGTGTCAGTGATGAAGTGTTAAACTCACAGCACTATAAACACTCTCAGAGCACTGAAGCATCTGATCAATATGCAAATGAACTCATTCTGTATTTAAATGAGGCTCTAAATGAAGGTTCAGGAGGAGCTCGTTCATCTCATCCTGTCAATCACAACATCAAATATGTATCATGTAATCATCAATATACTGTGAACTTTAAAAATGTAGCATAAAATTTAGAACAATTCAAACCACGTGTGAAAATGAACACTGTGAAAATGAAATGTAGATGAAACTTATCATCATCTAAGCAAAATCACATGAGCAAAAGTGCTTTAGTGATCATCAGCTCGACTGTAATTCAGCTGCAGGTACGAGACCGCAGGTGATCACAGCTGTACTGATGACAGAAACCCTTCAACAGTTTTATTCATGTTATCTTGCACTACATCACTGTGCCACTAGAGGGCGGTGTGAACAAACAGACACACTGATGAACAGGAACGGACGAGGTGAATAATAATGAGTTAATGCAGTGATGAATTTATTCGATGGGGCTCCAGTGTGTATTTAAACAGTTAAACACTATATATTATAGCACTGTATGCAGTTGCGCCACCCAAAGTAACAAACAGGTACTGTAGTCCTGGCCATAACAGGTTATATGGCCAATGTAAGACAAACTCTTGGTCTTTAGACAGCTTTAATGCACATGAACATCCTCTAGCATAATAGGATTAACCTGTAGCTTGAATTGTTATTGGGATCTTTTACAGCTCAGAAACTTCAATCCAGAAACACTTTGAATCGTGTAGTAGACGGTACAGCAATGGTCTTAAGTATTTCTTTAAGTACAGTCTTTAAGTATCTTTTTATGGAAGTATTATTCTATGTACTATATTAAAATAGACAGATAATATTGTCTCTTTCCTTCAATTGGACAGCAATACATTCATCTGGCAACAACGTCTGGCAACAACAAATATGTTTTCAATAGTATAGTATAAAATTAATATTAATATAAAAATGAATGATCTGGAAGTATTTTGGAGATTACAATTTTTTTGCGAACTAATTATATTGGGCTTTATAAAACTTTATGAAAGTATAATGAATTTAGGCCTATATGCATTTTTATACTACAAGTCAATCTATTAAACCATTTACAGACTTTCGTAAAGAGATCTGAAAGGATTTGTTGTCCTGTGGCTCCCTCTGGTGGACAGCATTAGTATTATGACCTTCATCTCTGAATCCCATTCATATAAATGACTGATTTAAAAAAAAGTTCCTGAATCTCTGCATGTTTACTCAGAAAGTCTTGTTGTCCATGTGTATGAAGTTCTGTGAATTTTGGATTCAAACTGATGGAAACTGATAGAAAAATAGATTTCTTCTCCTGTGGGCCCAGCTCGCCCTCCTCCTGCGAGAGCTCTTCGGCCCCTGCCACAATGCCAGGGCCCTCACCCTCCTCCATCTGTTCTAGGTGAACCAAAAACAACCGATAACAGCTCTCAGTGATGTGTGTCGGGTCCCCGCTATGATAACAGTGACTTTATCAAATGTTTACAGAACAAGTGGGAACCCAGTGTGCCTGTTGCTTTCTCTATTTCTGTTTTATTACGTGATAGAAAGCCTAAGGCCTTCTCAAACCGTTTGGCAAACCCATTTAATCTGCTGCCTATTACATGTCAAACTAAGATTACTGTAGAGACAGAAAGTAAGACTGTTAAGTTAGCACTTTTAAACATCCGCTCACTTAAAAATAAATCACTTCTAGTCAATGACTTAATAACCACAAACAACCTAGATTTTATGCTTCTAAATGAAACATGGCTTGAAGACAGCTGCAGTGCAACAATCCTGAATGAAACAGCCCCTCCTAACTTTACTTTATGAGTGTCTGCACAGCTGGTAGGAGAGCTGGAGGTGTAGCTGCTCTATTTAAAGATGTCTATCAATGCAAGCAAGTGTCATTTGGTGATTACTTGTCTTTCAAATACCTGGGTATTGTGTTAAAAGGTGCTCCTTGCATTCTACTTATAGTTATCTACAGGCCTCCAAAATACTCTCCAGCCTTTGGGGGGACTTTACAGAACTGTTATCAGCAATTTCCTCTGAGTTTGACTGTTTTGCTGTCATTGGGGGATTTTAACATCCACATAGAAAATGCAGAATCCAATATGGCAAAAGAAATCATAACAGTTTTGAATACTTTTGATCTGACTCAGCATGTACATGCCCATACGGAAATGTAATATATGACATATATGTCCCTATATCGCAAGTGACACTGTCATATATGCAAAATATATGACAATATATTGCTATCACATATAAACATATCTCTAGATATATGTTGATATATGTTTATAACATATATAAAATTTCCATATTAAATAAATATATTGACATATATTAATACCATGTATATGATTTTTGTTTATATAATATTATATGTTATGACCATATATGTCACACATATATGTTTAATTTATATATGCCAATATATGTTTATAACTTATAAAAAATGTCCATATTAAATAAATATATTGACATATATTTATACTATCTATATGATTTTTGTTTATATAATATTATATGTTATGACCATATATGTCACAGATATGTTTAATTTATATATGCCAATTTATTTACACAACATACATAAAAACATTTTACATGCTTGTTTCCCTTCTGTTACTAACATACTCCTTATGTTTTCATTATTTGAACAGACTGAACTTTTAACAAGTCTACACAATCCACATTTCATTCAAATTTCTATCCCATTTTAGAATTAGCACAATATTTTAAAAACATGATTTATTTTACATGATTTATTTTACCTTATCTTAAAAAATCTCATAAAAACTGCTGTAAAAAACAAATGCAATGAAAATAATCTAACCCAACTTCAAATAATTTTAATTAAATTACTTATTTAATGATTTTGTATGGTTTAAATTAATTTTGTTGTTGTTATTACTGTGACCTAACCAAGAGGTAATGAAAATAGTATACTTAATGCTTACTATTGAATAAAGCGTTTAGATTTGACCCAAAAACAAACAAACAAACAAACAAAAAATGATAGAAACACTTTCAGTCTGCATTTCAGGCCTTGCATTTAGAATGCTGCGCAGTTACGTCATTGCGCGCGCCTAAATTCAAACGTAATCAAAAGACCGCCAAATTACGCGCATTTCAGGATCGAGACCAACAGATGAACATGTTCGTTTTTGTCGAGTGGAAACAAGAAACGGAATTAAAGTTGGAGCATTGTTCCAACATCACGCATGTAACGAATGTAGCGGTTATTAATCAATTTATGGATGAAATATGAATATAATAATTCATAAGGTTATGAATAAATTATGATTCATATATCGACCCAACGGGGAATTAAACATATATTGTGAATCAATTACAACGAATTATAATCAATTACATATATGATTAGTTCTGGTTTAATGACTATTTAGAGAAACTGTTCGTTTGTCCAGCAAACTAAGTCCCTCACAGAATATTATAAACAGAGTTATTCTCTGGCCATGAAAATAACTCAAAGCATAAAGCGATCGAAAAACGTTAAAGTGACTTGGTTTTCCGCTGAAAGAACAAACAGAACAATCGAGCGTGAATAACGTTTTAATATATGCAAACTACGAATACAGAGGTTATACATCTAAATATATACAAGGAAATACACACCTATGTACAAGAGTGGAAGTAGAGAAGGAAAGAGAGAAGGCAAGTAGCAAACTCACAACCAGTCCTAAGCCAGCACGGAAATGCTTTTATGACAGATAAGCCGACACACCTCCTTGAGGTGGGGTAGCCAATAACATGGGTGCAAAGTTGGCGGGAAAGCTTTCCCTTTGTTTGGCCTCACGACTTAATCCAATGATTTATGACTACCAGATCAGATTTCGAAATGGAGTGCGTTCTTCACAGTATCATTAAACACATAGAAAAATGCATTTGTCAGCTGTGTGACATATCTCAGTGAATAGCTCGTGTCCGGAGCTTTACGGAGAGACCAAACTCGATAGGTCAGAAAGGCATAGGAGAGAAGTTATGGTTTACAGACAAAATTATATCGTTAAAATGCACACTAGCACAAATACACTCATTTAAACACTAGGAAACATGCATAGGCCCTAAAATACTACGTGATGGATATATTTCAGCATAGTTGTAATTTACATATACAGTCAAAAATGTATGATTGTGTGTTTCTATATGTGTCTGTGTGTGTGTTTTTGTGTGTCCCTGTGTGTGTGGGGTGTTGGAATGTGGATCTGGTCAGTCTCTGGGGGGGGGGTGCTCCTTTTGAAGTCACCAAAGTGAGGAAGTTGCACTTTCTGTTTACCCTCGCAGGTCCACAAAAGTGTCAAGTGGGCTCATCTTTGGCAGATCTGTTCAGAGCCGGGATGGTTTTACAACCCAGTCCAGCATGCTAAAAGCGTTCTGAACATTCCAAAGTTTATTGATTATCCTGATACGTGTGCATACGCTACACACATAAAAAACTTAGATAAAATAATGATGATTTCTTGGACGGACAAGATGACAGATCTGTATATTTAACCGAGTGGAGAGGTGGACTGAAGAAAAAACCTCAAGGCAGATGGTATTTGTACGAGGCAATGGCGTATAAAGTTGCAGGTAATTTCTGATTTTTTTTTATTTTTTATTATAATTCACATATTGATATTGCACGGAGAATACATTTTAAATGATCGCTATACTGCATGAGCCATTGATTTACCAAGGTACTGGGTAACATTAGCGCAGCTATAGGCTACAGATCAGTTAAATGAGCAGAAAATAACCGTGTTTAACTATTAGGTTTTTAAATTGCTCTATTACTGCATAATTGTATGCGTTGTATGTTCATATTTAACAGCTAACGTTAAGTACGAGTAGATTACTACAATGAAGTGCATAATTCTATGATCTTCAAATGTTTATGTGAGAATAAATATGTTTAAAAAGTAATGTTTTAGCTGTCAGACACATGTAGTGGAGAAATAAAAGTGCATGACTGTTAACTACACTGTGTTTCACAGACAGGCCTAAGCCAGGATTAGGCCTTAGTTCAATATTAATATTTAAGTAGCTTTTATAAACGTATATTTGAAAAAAAAACAAAAAAAAAACAAAAAACATTATCTTGAGACGGAACAATGGCTTAGACATGATTTAAGATATATTAGTAAGTTTCTTTCAGTTAAAACAGCTCAAACATGCATTTTAGTCTAGGGCTAGCTTAAGCCTTGTCTGTGAAACCAGGGGCATTTAAAAATATCATAGCCCTAGTTGTAACTTTAGATTCTACATTTTGTTTTCCCCTTTTTCCCACAGAGACAGCCCACCCTAGAAAAACCACGAGGACTCAACATCAGTCCAGTCCAAAACTTCTGAGCAAAAGAAAATGCAGGCCAAGCTTTTTAAGAATAAGGAAGTTGTTCTGGCGGAAGCAGATATTTAACTTCATATATTGTTAAGTATAATTATTATTATTTATTAATAATTGTAGTAATAGTATAGAAAATATGTGATGCAAAGCTAAATTGTAACAGGCCCCCTAAACACTTTTTGATAAAGCAATGTTCTATTTATTAATATAACTTTAATATTGATTCATGTTTGCCTTTCCTCACAGCTTGAAATTCACCCGGGCTCAGGAATTTGTGTTGTGGTCATGCAAACAGCCTCACTGCTATGGCATGCTTCTTCTTGAAGTATTTTGACACTTTTGCTAAAGCGCAATCTCAGAGGTATGTGATTGGTCATAGTGTGTGCATGTGTCTGTATAATTATTATTATATTTTGGTAATTATGTAGATTGAACTTAATATCTGAAGTCTTTGGGTAAGAGGTCAAAATAATAAAAAACTTTAAAAAAAAAAAATGTCCTATTATAGCAATTCTGGCATATTTACAGATATATGTACACACATTTACATTAAAATATAAATAATTTGAGTTGTACTATTTACATTATCACCATTTTACTGAAGCAGGCTGTCCAAGAATTAAGTTGAAAAATGTATTTATGGTTGAGTAGTTAGATAGGAGTGGAGTGAGTTCTGATTTTGTTCTAAACTGTTATGTTGCTCTTTCTTAGGTGGCAAGTCTAAAAAAAGCAAGCCATGGGGAAACAAAAGAGGCCTTGGACAGAACAAAAATTGATGCAATAATGAGTATGTATATTATTTTTTTAATTGGGCTCATTTGTTAAAACTGTTGAACCAAATGTGACAGTAAAACCACAAGAATTTATCAGTGTCATCTTGGTGTATCAGTGTCATGACACTTAGGCCCAATCCCATTTCTACCCCTACCCCTTCATTTTGTGCATTCACATGAAGGGGTAGGGGTGTCTCGATTCTCTTTTGGCTGGAGTGGTAGAGGTAAGGGAAAGGGCCAGATAGCCCTTCAAACAAAGATCTTTCGGGACCACACTTTGAACAAAGGGGTATGAGAAATTCCCTGCATACACAAACTACCGTGCTGCTAGAATGTGTGTAGTGATCATGGTATTGATATTTCCACACAGGATTGATCACTTATGTGTTACCTGGCTGCCAGTTTCTCCGTAGCTTGCTAAACGTGCTATTTGAATGATGTGAACACATCTCGTATCGGCTGTAAACTCTTGCGTAGCAAGGCAACAACTAACTCATTTGTATTACTTTGCAAAGAGCTCCGTTATCGCAGCGCCACAGTAGAAAACGAAACCATATCCGTACCGGTCGACTCGGCACGAAATGCAATGGTTAAACAAACGGCTTGGCCCGATGGAAAGGCGGCTTCACCAGTCTTGGGAAACTCGAAGGCTCATACGTTTTCTAACTGAAACCGAGCCCGTCCAAAATACAACGCAAAAAAATGTTGTGAGTGAGTAATCGTTTAATGTGCTCCGCCTAATTTTCTGTTGATATGCGCACTTCATTGCTGTTCATACTGGTTAAATGTTACAGGACACTAATAAAAGAATCTATGATGACGTGTTGTAGTGGTTTCCCATTTCTTAGGGTAATATTTTCACCCCTACACATTGCCACTCTGTTTCAAGGGGAAGGGCGAAGGGGTATAAAATAGAATTGGGATTACACCTGGTTCTGAAAAATGCCTAAATTTCAGTAACATTTAGTTTATCTACCTAACGAAGTATGCCGTGTTCATTTAATGTGTTTTAGGGGATTATAATTTGGATGTCAAACTCAGTGTTATAGGATTAGTAACTTGTGAAGTTAGTTTGTATAGTTGATAATAGCGATAGAGACTCAAACATGTAAGGTCATATCATATTTAAAGCTTATTTACAGCTTATTTATATTACATATGATCTGTATATATTAATATTCATTGGAACTAAATGCTTAATAATAACTGCTAAACTAAAATTTTAACTAAAATCGCTTGTTTAATGAATTAATAATAATATCATATAATATAAATCATATAATAATTCTAAGTAATTACTATTGAAGCCAGACAATTTTATTACCGGTTGAAAGGTTAGCCGTGGGGTGCAAGTTATTATGGTGATGAACACCGCTAAAAGCCAAGTCATTTTCATGGTACCTAAAACCCAGGATTGGGCCAAACTAATCTGAAACTTATCCAGCTTCATGGTACAGGCCCCTGTTGGTGGATTTTCATGTTCTGGGCTTTTGTTGTGTGTTCATTAGATTTCTAATTTTGCACAACTTATTTATTTATTATTTATAATTTAATGTTTTAATAAAGATTTAATGTTTTAACTCTTTTACTGTATTCTATTTTTCCTAACTGCACCGTTTAACATTTAAGGCCATGTGCATTGTGAGCAATATGCTATACATATATGTGTAATTTGTATATTGAACATTTATACAAAGAAATATGTCATGTATATTGATATTTATATATGTGACATATATGTATATAAGACTGTTTTATACATACATAAACAATATATTATATGGGCTAGTTTTATATGTCAATATATGAAATGTTCCATTTTCGAATAGGTTTCATATATGTTTTCACCATATATGTTTATATGTAAATTTCATATATGTACATATATTACATTTCCGTATGGGTGGACCTACACACAATCGTGGACACACTCTAGATTTAATTATTAGTAAGGGTCTAAGCAATATCAGGCTATATCTTTAGCACCAAGCATATCTGCAGACTCTGTTGTTTTTCTCCTTGATTCTTTTAACTCAAAAGTACAGAATGTTATTGATAACATTGCTCCTGTGAAAGTCAGGAAGAAGAGTGGCAGACAAAAAGCACCGTAGAGAAACTCAACAGCAGTGCAAAATATGAAAAGACAATGCAGAAAAGCTGAGCGCATGTGGCGAAAGACAAAACTTGAAATCCATTATAACATCTATAAAGATATTCTTTATGCTTTCAATGTGGAATTAGGCAAAGCTAGACAGACCTTCTTCTCAAATATTATAAACAGAAACTTAAACAACACCAGCACTCTTTTTGCTACTGTAGAGAGACTAACAAACCCCCCAAGTCAGATTCCCAGTGAAATGCTCTCAGACAGCAAATGCTGTGAGTTTGCTTCCTTCTTCTCTGAGAAAAATTAATAATATCAGAAAGCCGATCAGCACATCCTTGAGCTGCACTGGGGTAAAACAGATCAGATCACAACATCAGAAAGTAGCTATTATGTCTGTTTTCGAAGCAATTGATGGTAAAATTTTGGAAGAAACAGTACAGCACCTTAAAACATCAACCTGCGCCCTTGACACACTTCCCACATCTTTTTTCAAAAGCATGTTTAAATGTTTAGAAGCAGATCTCCTAGAAGTGGTAAATGCCTCACTTCTCTCTGGGACTTTTCCAAAATCCCTGAAAACTGCAGTTGTTAAGCCCCTCCTGAAAAAGAGCAATCTGGATACACCATATTGAGCAACTACAGGCCAATCTCAAATCTTCCTTTCATAGGCAAGATCATTGAAAAAGTTGTTTTCAATCAGCTGAACAAGTTCTTAAGCTTGAATGGATATTTTGACAACTTTCAATCTGGTTTCCGACTGCATCACAGCACAGAGACGGCACTCATAAAGATAATAAATGATATTCGCCTTAACACAGATCAGGTAAATATCAGTGCTGGTTCTACTCGACCTCAGTGCTGCGTTTGACACTGTCGATCACAACATACTTCTTGACAGGCTGGAAAACTGGGTTGGGCTTTCTGGGATGGTCCTTAAATGGTTCAGGTCATACTTAGAAGGGAGAGTTATTATGTGAGTATCGGTGACCATAAGTCTGAGTGGACATCCATGACATGCGGAGTCCCTCAAGGTTCAGTTCTTGCCACCCCTCCTGTTCAACCTATATATGCTGCCACTGAGCCAAATAATGAGAAAGAACCAAATGCATATCACAGCTATGCAGATGGCAACCAAATTTACCTAGCCCTATCACCTAACGACTACAGCCCCATTGACTCCCTGTGCCAGTGCATTGATGAAATAAAAAATTGGATGTCTAAACTTCCTTCAGTTAAACAAAGGCAAAACTGAAATCATTGCATTTGGAAACAAAGATGAAGTTCTCAAAGTGAACATGTACCTTCACTCTAGGGGTCAAACAACTAAAAATCAAGTCAGGAATCTTGGTGTGATTTGGAGTCAGACCTGAGTTTCAGTAGCCATGTAAAGACAATAACTAAATCAGCATATTATCATCTCAAAAATATTGCAAGAATTAGATGCTTTGTCTCCAGTCATGACTTAGAGAAACTTGTTCATGCTTTCATCACCAGCCGGGTGGATTATTGTAATGGGCTCCTCACTGGTCTTCCCAAAAAGACCATAAGACAGCTGCAGCTCGTACAGAACGCTGAGCAGAACCAGAAAACGAGCCCGATCACACGAAAATGCGTATCAATGGTACGAGTTTGTAATCTCGTAGAATATATACGCCAAAATGAGTTTTGGCGTGCTTATGGTACACAGTTTTTTGCGTGCATATGATACGCACTTTATTGCGTATTATACCTACTCATTTATATCAAAACTCATTTGGCGTATATATTCTACGAGATTACAAACTTGTACTATTGATACGCATTCTCTGTGATCGTGTTGCAGAAAACATGAACACACACACCAGTCCTCAGGTCCTTGCACTGGCTTGCATTTAGAATTGATTTTAAAGTACTGTTACTTGTTTATAAATCACTCATTGGTCTAGGACCTCAATACATTGCAGATATGCTCACAGAATATAAACCTAATAGATCACTCAGATCATCAGGATCAAGTCATTTAGAAATACCAAGGGTTCACTCAAAGCAAGGAGAGTATGCTTTTAGCTGTTACACCAGCCGCAGCTGGAACCAGCTTCCAGAGAGATCAGGTGTGCTCCAACAGTAGCCACATTCAAATCCAGACTCAAAACACATCTTTTTACCAATGCATTTGCTGATTGAGCACTGTGCTATGTCCGAACTGTTTGCATTTTATTTTATACGTATTATCTTTATTCTTTAATTCCTTTCCTGTTTTTATTTCATTTTAATGTATTTTATATCTTTTATGTATCATCTTGTTATTTCTGACTTTAATGCATTTAATATTGCTGTCTGGTTGAAAGAGCTGGGAGAATTAGGAAGAAAGCATTTGTGATTAGGTTAAAATTGGTAAATTTGGATAAGGGGACAAACATGGGGAAAATTGAGCTGTGGTGCATGGTTAAGATATCTCTGGATTACAGTCAGGACACTTCCAAAGGGGGAAATTTGAACTTCGTTGCATAGAAAGTCATCTCCAGAAGGGGATTAGGGCTGTGTGGTGCAGTTGAGGTGTCTTGGCAAAAGGGAGATTGAAACTTTGCTATCAGTTTGAAGTGCCTTAACATAGCAGTCCTTCGTGTGATGAAGATCCATTTAGATCTGCTGATGGATAGATCCATTTAGATCCACTCTGAGGACAACAACAACAACACAACAACAATACAAAAACTCCTATAAGACTTCCTAGCTCTTCCATCCAGGCAAAATTCTCTGTTTTTACTGTTATTCTATTCCTTATGTGCTATTTTTATTATTCCTCTTTCTGTAAAGCACTTTTGAAAGTGTTATGAAATGTGCTGTACAAATAAAATTGCCTTGCCTGCCTATTGAGTTTTTATAGATTCTACATTTCAAAAAAAAAAAACTTTTCTACATGTTTTCTGCTCAATAGTTTCTGAGTTTCTGGAGTCACAGGATCATCAAACTCCATCTGGGACGATGAACATCTGCTCTATTCTGATGGAGAAAACAATCACTCCACTGATGATGAAATATGAGTTTAACTCGCTCAGATTCAATGTTTGACTTCAGTAAATGAACTGTTGAGCAGTTTGTGGAATAAATCAGAAGTTCAGAGCCTTCTCCAGGTTTCTGTAAGTACCAGCTGAAGAAGTTTCTATGTTCCAGTTTCTCTCCATTTGGATCAGAGGTTTGTTCATATTCATCCAGTTAATGAGGTTTATCAGATCATGTTTCATCAGATTACAAGTTAGTTTGTGAATAGTTTCAATAAAAATTCAGTTAAAAGCACAAATTAATATTCTTATCTTGCTCTTTTCTTATCGGAGCTGTGTTTGGTGCAGAGGAGGATGAGGCGTGTCTGAACTGAAACTGTGACAGACTAATTAAACAGACTGATATAAAACTCTTAATGTCGCAGTATATAGTATGAATACAGTGTTAGTGAAAACAAAAATGTTAGGATGAGATACTCAAATCAAATAACATGGAGAATTATACATTAACATCTTTATTAATAAAAAGGCGGCAACTGAATCATCAGATCTCAAAAGTGACGATCTATAAGAGCACAAAATCCTTTTGACTTATATTATTAAGAGGGCAGATTTTAGATGATTTTATTTCAGATGTTTGTGTGACGATGTGTTGTCAGATCCTCCTTTGAGCAGCTGCAGTATCAGTTCAGTCACTGTGACTCTGATGATGGAGGTTTTGTACGACTCTTTATCACTGTGTGAGCACATAGTTACCACTGTATGTGGCGCTCTTACAGTAATAATGTCCAGCATCTTCAGTCTGGACTCCACTGATGGTCAGAGTGAAATCAGTCCCTCCGATCTCCATTCCCCTGAATCGACTGGAAATGGTACCATATCGATCATTTACCCAGTAATGATGAGTTTAGGAGCTTCTCCATGTTTCTGCTGATACCAAGCTAAACCCCAGCTATATATCCAGGATCAGTTTTCCACTATTTTGGCGTTTTGTCCTTCAGAAACAGTCACAGCTTCAGGCTGAGTCACAGTGATTCCTCTGGATGCTGTCGACAACAACATTAATGTGTTTAATCAGATGAAATGAACATTAAAGACTCAAAAATGACGAGCTTTCACGTCTGTTACCTGGAATAAAAAGCTGCCAGAATCCAGATGAAGCTGCTGAAGAGATTCATGGTGTTTGTGGGTTTGTACCGTGGTAAACAGCAGTGTGTTATAAAGTGTTTGAGTCTGAACGCTATAAACACTCGGAGCGCTGAAGCATGAGCCGATGCAAAGTGACTCTCTGAGCAAAAACCCTGCTGGAGTAAAACACACGTGAAAATGAGCACATGCAGATGAAACTGATCAGTTTTGAGGCTTTAAATGTGTTTTATTCTCATGATCCAACAGATGAGTGTTTTCACTTCTGGACACGTTTATAAATCATTTCTTTTTCATTCAGTCTCTGGTTCAGACTACAGGTTTCTGATGAATCAAATGACAGAGTTGAATCTCTAAAGAAACAAGTATTTCACTGTGAACTCCATGAGAGGTCAAAGGTCATTCCAGAGGTCACAGGTCAACAAAACTTATTAAAATGCTTTGAGAAATACATGATCATTTAGAAACTCACAGTTCAGATGTGTGATGATCAGTACAGAGTCTTTCTGATTATATTATTTATTCAGATTTAATAGTTTTCATGCATCAAGAGACATTTAGAGATGATGAGGCTGTTTCTGTGAAAGTCACTTCAGTCCAATAATCATTATTTAATGTTGAGAAGAGCTGCTGTTGAGTCTCATATCAGTGTGTGGTGAGTGTCGTTCGTCTCTTTCTCTGCTGGAGTTTGTGTTCATTTGAGTGTGACGGAGGTTTTTGTACGACGCTTTCACTAGAATGAAGCACTGTGGTGCACTTTCGGTGGAGGAACTAAACTGACCATCAGTAAGTCTCTAAAATTCTCTAAAAATGTTTATATATAATTGTTTTGTTTTTAGATTATTCAAACAAGCATTTTGCAACAAGGTTTTAAAAATTATAAAATAGTTTGAAAAAAAATTAACTGCAATATTTCATAGTAAATTTAATTGTTTCATAGTTTCTTTAAATTTGTCTGTTTCACAATACAGTTTATATTCAGTGATATTTCATGATATTATCTTTTTTCATTGCAAGGCATTTTTATGTTGTTTTATATATTTTCTTTTACATGTGTATTTTCAGATATTATAATAACTAACATTCATTGTTTTTTAATATATTGATTGCAATATTTTCTGACATTTTCAATTATTTCTTAAAATACATAATTGTGTCCATAATTTTTGGTAAATTTAATAATTCAGAAATTTTGTAATGCATGAAACAAAAGTTTGATGATACGGACAAAAATTATAATTTTGTAGGCGTCATCATCAGACAAAGAGAAAGATCTGAAAAAATTCATAATTTATCTTACATTTGCTGATAATTATGATTGTGAGTGTCTTAAGTTAATAATGAAATGATCATTTAAATTTGTTTTCTACATATAAATCATCAGTTTGTGGACAATGTTTTTAAAATCAGTTTGAGATTAAACTGAACCTTATTCAGAAAAGATGAAATGACTGTAATATTTGCTGTATATCATGTCTGCTTCAGAGAACTGATTTATATTTATTCATATATCTTATACTTCATATATTTAGTAGCAGTGAATATTTTATTTGAACTGAGAATATTGAAATTTAAATGCAGGATCATTACTATGTGGTTTATGAAAGAAAGCAGTGATGTGGAATTTCTGTAAAGATGAAATGATTGTGATTTTTCCTCCATTACTGTGTGTGACATCTGACTAATTGATGATCTAAAGACGTTGGTGTTGTTGTGTGTGTTGTGCAGCTGGTCCGCAGTGAAGCCCTCCGTGTCTCTGCTGCCGCCCTTTCTCTGCAGATCTCTGGAGACTCAGCCGCACTGCTCTGCCTGCTCAGCTCTTACTCTCCACAGGGGGGCGACGGTGAGCTGGACGCTGGACGGGTCAGAGGTCACCGAGGGGGTTCAGACCAGCGCAGAGAGCGAGCGGGACGGACGCTACAGCCGCAGCAGCGTCCTGAGCCTCAGCAAAGCACGCTGGAAGGCGCGGATCGCTTCGTCTGCAGAGTAAGACATGACGGAGCTGATCACGAGGCCTCGTTCCTCAAGAGCTCCCAGTGCTGATGTTTCTCCGTCCAGACGAGCCGTATCTGAGCGTCGGCAGGATTCGCAGCAGTCACGTGATTTACAGCTCAATACTGAAGCAGTCTTTCAATGTGCTGCCATTGCTGTTCATTCAATAAGCTTCTGAACGCGTTACATTTGTGTCGGACTGCTCATGA
>JAOTNS010002135.1:0-45541 GCA_028476615.1 Culter alburnus | reverse complement strand
CAACGTTACAGCAGTATGTATTTATTCACTGATGTGAAGAATCTTGGGACTAACAATATAGTGTATTATAGTAGATTTTAAGGATGAAACTATCACGTTAAACAGGATTTACTGATAATTGAAATTGAAAATGAATTATTGTATTAGCATACCCCCACCCCCCCCACACACACACACACACACACACACTCTCCTGTCCCGCCTGTTTTTGAAACAAACTTACACCACTGCACACACCCATACTAAAAATGCAAATGTTGCAGCAGTTATGTTTTTTATTTAAAATGTTTGTTTTTAATAAGTAACATAGATAAGAACGTTTGGGGTATGAATGTGCAGTTTACGTTGAAGAACAAAACGTCAAAGTATCGTCAAGCTGTATTTACAACAGACTTATTTTACTCATAAATTGAAAAAACCCATTTGTAAAACCGCACAGGAATATCCCAAAGTAACCAGCGGTGAATTAGACTTCCAGGTTCCGTCTTTCTATATCTAAAGTGTTTGTTCTATTCAGATACATTCTGATTTTGATGTCAATTTTGATGTAAAAGCTCTTGTGTCTCGTCTCTCAGCCCAGCTAACAAAAATATGTTCAAGAAAATGTTTTAAAATATGCTAAAAGATGTTAAAATGTGTTAAAAAGAACGTTTTGCTAATGTTCCCTTTAAGTTATGAAAACATTATTTCTAAATGGTCTCTGAACGTTAAAATCGTCCAGTTTTTTAAATGTTTTAATTTTATTTATTTTTTTTTCTTGGTTATGTGAACGTTAAGAGAACATTCCATTTTATTACTCTTCAAACATTATGGGAACATCACTTTTAAATGTTCTTTTGATGTTCTGAAACAAGCAGCAACCTTTAAAAATCAAACAAAACCATTTCAGAAAAAAAACATCATGTATAAATAAAGTTATTAAAGACCAGATAACTTTAAACGAACGTTCTATTAATGTTACTGGAAGATGTTTGTTCATAACTATGAGAGAATCTTGCCAAAACGTTCCCTGTTAGCTGTTTGTTCACAGTCAGAATCAGCTTTAGTGCCAACTGTTCTTGCACACACTAGGAATTTTCATTGGTAGTGGCGCTTTCAGTATAAATAATAATAATAATAATATTTATAGGTTCAACTGTACTACAAGTGGTAACTAAATACATTTTTGAATACAGAAATAGTATGTTAAAAGCACATTTTAGTTCATATTCATGGTGTCTCAAAATAGCACAGTTGAGTACACTTAGATGTTCTTAAGATTATATTAAGAAGTACTAAAGAAGAATTTTTAGTATATTAAGTACAAAAGTATTGTGAGAAAATAGAGCTAAAAAGTACATTATGAAAGTGTACTTTTTTTTCACCTGGGGAAGCAAGCAAGGGATATAAGATTAAATTTCACATGTTTACTTAGTACATCATAATAAATAAATGAAGTTTCTGAAAGTTTGAACACACCATTGTTTGTGATCCTCCATCAGCAGCTGCAGTATCTCTGTGCATCACTGTGACGTCTGACTGACCGAGGTTTTTGTACCACTCTTTATCACTGTGTGAACACACTACAGAACAGTGTAAACTCTGACAGTAATAATCTCCTGTATCTTCAGTCTGGACTCCACTGATGGTCAGAGTGAAATCACTGCCAGATCCACTGCCACTGAATCTAGATGGAGTTCCAGTATAACGGCTTGTTGCTGTATATATGAGGAGTTTAGGAGCTTCTCCAGGTTTCTGTAAGTACCAGGCAAAGTAACTACCACACACTGCACTGCTGATTTTACAGTTTATTCTGACTTCTTGTCCTGGTTGAACTGCTAGTATTGCTGGACTCTGAGTTACTGTGTACTGTCCTCTACACTCTGAGAGGAAAGAAAGAAAAAAAAAAAAAAAACATATATTACACATTTTATGAGAATTAATGATCATTGTAAAAACAGTTACACAAACCTTGAGCAAACAGTGTGAGAGTCCAGATGAAGAAGGTGATTGTGTTCATTGTTGTTCTTTTGTCTTGTGTGATGATGAAGATTGTGTTCTGTTCTGCTCTCAGTCATGAAGTGTTAAACTCACAGCACTATAAACACTCTCAGAGCACTGAAGCATGTGTCACAATGCAAAGTGACTCTCTCTATTTAAATCATCATCCTGAAGACTGTAGATCAGTCACAAACTCATTTTCTTCCTCATGTTGTGAACATGTCAAACAATTATACACACATTTCTGAAGTCTATTGACAGAGAATGTATGTTATTGATTTGGTCATTATTAATATTTTGTAAGGTCACTGAACACTTTCTATCATTCATTCTACACTGTTCTGGGCTCATTATTAGTTCATGTAATAAACTGCAGCAGCTCTTTGGTTTCATTGTGTTTCTGAATGACACAATATCAGTGTTCAGGGTGGAAGATTTCTCAGTTCTCTGGTACTGAACAACATCCATGAGCTCCAGCAGCATTAAAACACACTGTGCTCTTCTACTGTGAGGAACTGCAGTGTCAGTAATGGAGCGTCTAACAGTTCAGTTCAACAGCCTTTACTGAGATACTGTGAGATACTGAGGTTTTCACTAGTTTATTTTCTTGTGTTTCAGTTTGTTTCCTTGGTGATTCATTTTTTGATTCATTTGCACCTGATGTTCATTTGGTTAATTAGTTTGTCTGTGTTTAAGCCCTGTGTTTCTTTCTGTTCTCTGTCAGTTCTCATTGTGTATTCAGCGGTTGTTCTGTTTCTAGTGTTCTGAGTATTTTGAGCTCTGTTAAATAAATATACACCACTGCGAATAGATTCGTTCCTCACCTTTATTGCAACCGTTCGCTGACAATGATACAGGACAATTTCAAATGAATGTGAAGAAATCATTTGCAGCTCAAAACTTTATTTATCTGAAGCATTTATCTTAAGGATCTTTTTTAGTTATGATTTTTTTTTTTTTTTTACATAACAGGGTGTGTTGTTCAAATGTATTTGGTGCACCTTTGTGAAAATGTGTCAGGGTGTTGGTGTCTGTTTGTTTCCTCTTGCTGTATACTTCATTCCTTGTGTGCTCCATTCCTTGATTCCTGGATTCAACGCTCGATTTGAGAATGGGCTTTCTTTACTTGTGTACTTCAGTTCCTTTGTTTCTGTTCATTGATGTCAGGTCTTGTCTATGGTTCATTTCATTTTGTTGGACTGCTGTTCTCTGGTTATGGATATTCCCTTCATGTTCGTGTGAGTTAACAACACAGCACTGTGACACAAATAGACACTACCATATTTTTATTAGGGTTACACGCCCTTGCTGAAGTTATGTTTAAAAGATTGAAGGTGTTGGAGGGACGCTCTTGTATGCCGATGGAGTAAGACGTGTATAGCTCGGGCTCTCACCGAACCCCTGTTTTAAAATAAATAAACGCCTTACATTACAAAACATTGTATAAAATCTGCTCTGATTTTGGTTCTGAAAGGAGGAAATAGCTGATATGCGGGTCAATGTCGGAAAAGTTACGCAAGTATAAATACGACGCATCATCCAACACTAGGCCCAATGCCGCCTCGATTTCGTGCTCCACCATCACCCGATCCCAATGACCTCACCCCCGCTGGACAGCCAAGAGAAAATGGACGCGGTGGCCTTGAAATCAGAGATCCTTCGCTCGTTAAAAGTGGACATCTCAGTGGTGATCAAATCTGAACTGAAAAGTGCGCTTGCCGATGATTTAAATTTCCTTAAAAACAAATTGCAAGCAGTTAAAAAGGAAATAATAAAAATAATACGGCAGCGATTCACTCTGAGATAGACCAAATGAAGGCTACGATAAAAGAGGTGGAAGGTGGGCTATCAACGTGGTCTGACGAGGTGACAACTTTACAGTCTGTGGTAACTAACTTGAAAGTGGAGATGACCGTGCTAAGAGGAAAATGCAAAGACATGGAGGGAAGGATGAGAAGGTGCAATATCAGGATACTGGGGGTAGCTGAGATGGATGGATGGATGGATCAAGCTCTACTGTGTCGGTTTCGAGGCTGCTGAGAGAAACGCTACAATTGGTTTGTGGCGGTTGTGGAACGTGTTTGTGGACCGTTCGCATAAAAGTTTGGCTCCTAGAAGATCGGATGGAAAACCACGCACCATCATGGCTAAACTTCACTACTACCAAGACTGTGTTGAGGTGTTGAGCCGTGCGCGCACTCGGGCCGAGATTCAACGAAGAATCAATCTGCATCTTTCCGGACTATATTGCAAGCGTCGCCAAGGCCAGGGCTGCGTTCACAGAGGTTCGGAAACTGCTGTGTAATCGTCAGGGCATCCAGTTTGCCATCTTGTTCCCAGCTCGTCTACATATTTCGTATAACGGTAAAGAAAAAGAATTCATCAGTTTTGTTTACTTACCAGACTTATTCTGTCAGATGTCCATATTAATTTTCATTTGCTGTCACGGAGCTTCTACAGTTTTCATATATATAACTATTTCCCCTTAACATGGCTGTCATCAATATTTCCAAAAGGTTTAATGGCTGTTCAGTCAACTTTGTGAGTTGGAACGTTAAGTCACTTAATCATCCAGTGAAACGTAAAAAGGTATTTGCACATTTTAAAGCAACTTAATGTAGATAACGCATTCCTTCAGGAGACCCATCTACGTACAACGGATCATTTCAGACTTAAGCCCTATTCGGACGGGATTAGTTTTACATGGGGAGGTGGGGGTAAAGTAATCATTACCAGAGCTTCTCAGTGATTTTAGTCCCGTCCGAATGTGCCATCTCAGTAATCATTATGGACAATGTCAGTAAAGATTACGGCGACTTTTACCTTCTGTAAAAAGGTCCAGAAAAATTACCTCAGGTAATACTAATCCCGTTCGAATAGACCCGCTGTAAATATGTACATAAATATTCCATCATTTCCTGTTTAAAAGTAGTTTTCTGCGCATTTTTCAAGAATGGAAGCACTTGAAGAAACGTTCATTTTTGTTGTAGGTGGTGGGACAAGTCTGTGGCAATCCTCAAGTATTTTCCATACCATTCAGACCAAAAAGAAGATCGAAGCAATTGTCAGAGGCACAAAAACTAATGTGCATATTACCATCATAATAAAATCAGAATTTAATTAACAAAAATCTTTTGACCAGACCTAACTGTTATATAGTTATATATTTAGATATATATTTATATTTATATATTTGTGTTTGCGCACATGGTATCAGGAAGCAACGTATACCCGCATGACGACAGGGAGGTTATGGCGGTGCTTAAATCGAGTTACCCCTCCCACTTCTGCTAGTTTAACTGAGATGTCTTGTCCCGTGCGAATTGGCCAATTAATATTACAGACGTCCTGAGGTAAAATTACTTTACTCCACATCCCCATGTAAAACTAATCCCGTCCGAATAGGGCTTTAGGGCTTTTTAAAAGACTTCTTCCTCTCATTACCAAGTGTGATTACGGAGCTATAGTTATATCTGATCATGGTCCCCTAATTATGAAAATGCGTATCCCTAATACACAGTCCAGTTACCGTCCCTGGAGACTTAATTCTCTGCTTCTATCAGAAGAAACTTTTACTAAATTAATTTCCACTGAAATTACATCATTCCTTGAGATCAATCAAACACCAGGGATGTCCTCTTCAACTATATGGGAGTCACTTGAGTAAATATTACGGGGCCAGATAATTTCATATTGAAAAAAATAAAAATAAAAACAACACTGCACGCCTTAAGGAGTTGGTGGATGAAATACTGGAACTAGATGGCTATATAGTCATCTGCACTCTGCAGATAAATGAAAAAGCATATACTATTGCAAACTGAGTTTGATCTCCTGTCAACAAGGCAGACTGAGTGTCTCATTTCTAAATCGCGGTATGTGTTATGAACATGGAGACAAGGCTGGGCGAATACTTGCACATCAGTTGAGGCAAAGGATTGCTAATCAATCCATTCCTGTAATTAATGATGAGCATGGCTTAAAAAATACTGATAGCTTAAAAATTAATCCCTGTTTCCAAAATGTTTACCAATCACTGTATACATCCGATTCATGTGTCGACCCTCATTCGCTGGAAGATTTTTTTGAAAATATACATATCCCCTCTATAGACCCAGTGAGGGCTGCTGAATTGGAAGAAGACCTCACAGTGGAAGAGATAACATTAGCAATTAGATCTATGCAGAGTGGCAAATCACCTGGACTGGATGGTTTTCCAACAGATTTCTTAAAAAAATTCTCAGAACAGCTTTCCCCTTTATTGTTATCAGTTTTTGAAGAGTCGCTTTCATCAAAAATCCTACCACCAACCATGCGTCAAGCAGTTATCTCATTAATTCTCAAAAAAGACAAGAATCCTCTTGAGTGCAGCTCATTCCGTCCAATCTCCCTTCTAAACACTGATGCTAAAGTGCTCGCTAAGGTCCTCGCACGACATTTAGAGGGAACACTTCCCTCCGTCATATCACCTGACCATACAGGTTTTATTAAGAATCGTCACTCGTTCTTTAACATTAGATGACTTCTGAACATTCTTTATAGCCCCTTTCCACCCGGTACACCAGAGGTAGTGCTTTCACTGGATGCGGAAAAGGCGTTTGACGGGGTGGAGTGGGGTTATCTTTTCAACACACTGGAGAGGTTTGGATTTGGTTGTAAGCTTATATCGTAGATCAAACTTTTATATACGTCTCCGTTGGCTGCCGTGCGCACTAATAATAATACATCTGCTTATTTTGAGCTTCAATGCGGCACGAGACAGGGATGCCCTTTGTCCCCACTTCTATTTGCAGTCGCAATGGAGCCACTTGCTTTAGCTTTGAGACTGATATCAAGTGCTGATATCAAGGGTATTCAGCGGACAGGATTGGAACATAAGGTTTCGCTTTATGCGGATGACATGTTATTATACCTGTCACAACCCCTGTCAAGTCTTCCTAAATTGGTGACTCTACTTACAGAATTCGGCAAAATATCTGGCTATAAAGTTAATATACATAAAAGTGAACTAATGCCTGTTGGTGATGGGGTCAGCCTGTTATCCTTATGCTCAGTTCCCTTCAAAATTAGCATTTAAAAACTGAAGTACCTTGGGGTTTGGGTTATGCACAAGTATACGGACTTGTATGGGGCCAATTACCCACCTCTCTTAACTAATCTAAAACAAGATTTTGAGCGATGGGACCACCTCCCTCTCTCACTGGGTGGAAGAATTAATACAGTCAAGATGAATGTACTGCCCAAGTTTTATATATATATTTCAGTGCCCCCCATTTTTTTTTTTTTTAACAAAATATTTCTTCTCCAAATTAAATAATCAGATATCGACCTTTATTTGGAACAAAAAAATACCAAGAATTAAAATAAATATAAGAGACCTCGTACAAAAGAAGGGATGGCACTTCCAAATTTCATGTATTATTATTGGGCAGCCAACATAAGGGCACTGCTGTTCTGGTTAAGGAATGACATCACTGTTCCTGCCTGGACGACTCTGGAGGGGGTTTCAGTTGGGTCCACGTCTTTAGCAGCTTTATTATGCTCTAAAATACCATTCACACAGCCAATCTCTAGCTTAACTTCTAATCCAGTTGTTATACATTCAGTTAAAATTTGGAATCAGTTTAGACGATCATTTTCCCTTAAAGATTTATCACAGGCTGCACCAATTGCTAAAAATGTCATGTTTGCTCCATCAATGATGGACGATGCTTTTGAGGTTTGGGCAAGAAAGGGTGTGGTCTCAATGTCTGAACTTTATATTGATGGACATGTTGCATCATTTGAACAGTTGGTACAGAAATTTAACATTCACATTTCTACAGGTATTTGCAACTTCGTAATTTTGTAGCATTGAATTCTGATTATTTCCCATCATGCCTTCCAATTTCTTTATTAGACTCAATTTTTGAATGTAAATCAGCATAAAAACAGGCTATAAGCAGGATCTATGAATTACTCAGCATGTATGATTCAACACCTTTAAATTCGCTCAAAAATAAATGGGAGGCAGATTTGGATGAACTAATCTCAGAGGAAGTCTGGCACAAAATAGTACAGGGAATCTTTACATCATCCATTTGCCTAAGACATGCTGTAATACAATTTAAAATTGTACACCGTTTGCATTGGTCTAAAGTCAGACTTTCTAAGATTAAAGCTAACATAGATTCCACATGTGATACATTGCAGGCAGCCAAAAGCCAAAAGCCAAAAGCCAAAATCCAACCTGAATGATGACAACACAGAATAAAATACTATCACTAGTGATAATCAAATCCTTTTAACAGTTTATTTTACACACTTTGTGTTTTAGTCTTCCACTTTTTTCACAAAATTCTTTGCTCTCTAGAAACCCAGTCAATTTGGGTTAAAATTCTTTGAAGTTCAAGTAAACTGTTTTTTCAGTGTTGTCTTATATTAATGTCCGTTAAAACAAATCTATGTAAACAAAAAAAGCACAGCCACTGTGTCCAAAAGTGGCAATTATGGGATAACAGACACAGCAATGCATCATGTTCTGTAAGGTCATCATGTTTAACATGATCCAGGGGATTAAAACGTATTTCAGACCTAGTGGAGTAATTTACTATTACTATATTACTCCACTATGTCTGCCTATATACGTTTAATCCCCTGGATCACGCTTAGAATTTGAACGAACAGACATGCTTTGAGACTGGATAAGAGATCATGTAAAATCTAAGTAAAGAACTACAGGAAAAAATGTGGAGTTTAAATATGTTTTTTACATTTAACACCAAAAGCGAACTTTGAAAATGAGCAGGTTAATATTCATGTGCATAGTGTGAGTGAGAGTCGAGTTGATTTTTTTCCCCAACAAAGGGGGGAATTGTGGGGGGAAATTTTGAGTTTCTGTACAATTTCCATATGATTTTACTTATATGCTTATGGTTAAAAGATTTTGTTTTTCTCAGAAGTGCTGAAGTATGCATTCTAAGGGTGACAAGTGGAAAAACACTAAAGTGGTAAACATGTTCGTAATATGATAAAAGGACAGAGCTTCAGCCTTGGAGGTTAGAGATATAAAAGTGAGGGGAAGCTTTCATTCTTTGTCTTACACTCTGCAGCTACTTGTGTTTCTGTTGACTGTTTGACCTTTCTTGCAAGAAATAAAACTTTCGAAAAGACAATTGGATGTGTTTGTCTCTTATGCAGTAAGAGTCAGTTGAATTTTTGCCACAACACTACGTTACTTCAGATGTGTAATGGTTGGATTCCACAAATGATCACATAAAACAAAAAAAGGTTAAGACAATACAACATTTACTGTAGGTGTCATAAAATATACTGAATTTGAGAAATTTTCTATTGTGTTTCTGATTTGGCTGTGAGATTCGCCAATTTAGGGTTCGTAAGATGTGATGGATTCTGTCCAGTTGGCATTTTCACCCCAAAATGGCTGCTGCGCTACCGAAGCGCCTCCTTGTGGCTGTTAACCAAAAAGCATCAGAGTTTCACCTCTTGGGGTCTATACTCTTTGTTTCCATCTTGAATACTCGCATCCAGTTCCGGAGAATGACAAAAGCATGTTAACGACGCAGCAGTTCACCAAGTGAAGCATCCCAGGTAGCGCATATGTTTCTGTTTTTATAGTCCAGGGACGCTGCCAATAAGCTAAAACAGCATCATGACGTAAGAAAATCGCCCCTCCTGCCACATGTATTTACTCCATTAATTAATTAAAGTCTTTAGAAACTTTGGTAAACATTGTCATTGTGTTGTTTGTGATCCTCCATCAGCAGCTGCAGTATCTCTCAGCTGTATCAGTGCATCACTGTGACGTCTGACTGACCGAGGTTTTTGTACCACTCTTTATCACTGTGTGAACACCCATTGACTGTTGATATAGTGTAACTCTGACAGTAATAATCTCCTGTATCTTCAGTCTGGACTCCACTGATGGTCAGAGTAAAATCTCGTCCAGTATTTGCTGTTCCACTGCCACTGAATCTAGATGGAGTTCCTGACTGGAGGGTGTTTATGCCATAAATCAGGAGTTTAGGAGCTTCTCCAGGTTTCTGCTGATACCAGGCTAAGTAGCTGCCGTATTCCTACATCTATATGACACTCTATTGTAGCTGTTTGACCCTGTTGGACAGTTTTAACTTCAGGTTGAGTCAGAGTCACTCCTCTGGATTCTGAAGAAGAGAAAAGAAAACAATTATTGTTTAAAACTACTACCATCATATACTTTTACAAGAACACCAGCACCAGAGTCAGTTTTTATCAGTCTTACCTTGAATAAACAGTGTGAGAGTCCAGATGAAGAAGGTGATTGTGTTCATTGTTGTTCTTTTGTCTTGTGTGATGATGAAGATTGTGTTCTGTTCTGCTCTCAGTCATGAAGTGTTAAACTCACAGCACTATAAACACTCTCAGAGCACTGAAGCATGTGTCACAATGCAAACAAGTGGGCAGGATTTACAACAGCGTGAGCTGCTAATCAACTAAAAACTCTCTACATATAAGATTTGGTATTTCAGTGGTCTACTTTAGACATTCAAGTGACTGCAACTACATGTCAACTATTCTACTACCAGATCCCAAACCTAACACTCTTCTACAGTCTACTAATACTAATATAATGAGAGTTAGTCGACATGTAGTTGAAAAGTTATTTATAGTCAGTAGAATATCTAAAGTGGACCATCGAAATAAAGTGCAACCTAAAATTTTACATTCAGATTGATGATGTTGAATCATTTTGTAATAACTGTACATATTAATTGTAAAATATTTGTTATTATAATTTTTAATTATAAAATGTTTTTTTTTTATTTTTTTTTTATATATATATATATATATATATATATATATTTGTCAGTCTGATGAGACACTAGTCTTTGACTTTATATGAACATCTCTCAGTGTGGATGAAGCATTTTCAGCTTTCAGTGCCGCTGTAGAAATAATCTATTCACTCTCATGATTCATTTATATAAGGTGAATGTTTCTGATAATATGTGACCAAGATAAAGTGAGCAGAATTCAGCTGGTCATGTGATCTCAACATGGTGGCCAACTTAAGGGGGGACCGTCCTTAAAAATATATATATTTTTTTATTCTTTTTTTTTTAGGACACCAAAATTACTGGAGAATCACAAGTGTAGATCATTTAAAACAAATTTGTCAAACATGTCAAACACATTATTTCTTTATGAACACATTACTACACCTTTCAAAGCATGTTAACAATGAGAAATCAAGTACTAAATAAATCAATTTTACTGTATTTAAACTAAAGCAGAAATGATGTACATAATGGTGTTTGTGAGTCCTGATGTCCTGTTATGTTCCTGATGGTGTCCATCAGGACTCATAATCAGGTCATGTGACACTAGATTAAACAATGTTCATATGAAATGTTCAGAATTATTGATTGATTTATTTGAAGCTGCAGGTTTTTCTGTGAATCATGATGATTGAGCTTCATATGAAGAACAGAAGATCATTATGAGAAACTCCACAACATCATCCATGATAAAAGAGGTCAAAGGTCACCTCAGAGGTCACAGGTCATCAAATATATTTCTATAAACAGTGTTATATCAGAAATCATTTAGTCCAAACTGAATGTGTGAGTGTTGAGAAGATGTGAGTTTCTTCTAATATCAGTGTGTTGAAGTGTTGTTTCTCTCTCTCTGCTGGAGTTTGTGTTCACTCGAGTGGAATAGAGGTTTTTGTACGACCGTTTCATTAGATTGTATCACTGTGGTACACATTCGGTGGAGGAACTAAACTGGTGCTCGGTAAGTCCTTTTAATTACATATTTTAAAAAAAATACAATTTAGATTTCAGAAAGTGTTGAAACAAGAACAGCATTTATTGAAAATAATGATTATTAAATATTGTGGTGAAACTTTACTTTAAGTCTTTATGTATAATGCGGTATAAAAGTATCCAAAATATAGATTTTAATGCCTTTTATCTTTTCATAAATTATTGTAACCAAAGGTAAACTAAATAATATTTGCAAATTCCTTGTTACATCTGAAATTGGTTGTTTCTCATGTGTTTTAATGCATTATACTTTCCAAAGGTGTAACAATGAGTAAATACTATTATGATTGTAATTGTGGTCATAATTATTCATGAGATCATACTATAATGTGTTTAACAAAGCTTAATTAATGCATTAAAATACTTTTATAGTATATTGTGTATAAAGGCTTTAAGTAAAGTGACAATGATAATGTTTTATAATTATTTAATCTAAAACAATGATATTATTATGTTTATAAGTTAAGAAAAACAGCATTATTTCTTTCAACAACAACAAAAAAAAAAAATCTAAACATATTTCCATAATGTTTCTCACTGAGTTTAATCTGTTTGTTTTTCTTCATTCATTTCTACACTGAGTTCATATCTAGTTCATCTTTTATTGTAGATATCAAACATGATGTAAATGTAAATGTTACTTTCTGTATTTCACTCAATGATACTGAATCTCTTTTGCTCATGTTGTGCTTATAATTCAGTGCTTTTTAATGCAAGTACAATTTATACAAAATAAATGTATGTTTAGAAATTATGATTTTATTGTTTTCTTGTTTTTATTGAAATTCACACTTTGAAATTGAGTGACATTTTGAGTTGAATATCTCACTTAAGTAAAAATGCAAAAACTGCTGGAATTAAATCAGTCAGTATGTTAGTATGTTTATTTTCATTCATGAGGTTTGATTTAAATGTATATAGTGATTGTGTAGTTTGTATATTGTATATTATATCAGCTCTAGTGATGTTGAATGTCATGAAGGATCAGATTGTGGTGATTTCTGCTGCTGTTGAAATGCTGTGAGTGAAACAGTGTGTTTTCTTTGTGTTTGTGAATGTGTTGTGTTTGTCTCCTGCAGCTGGTCCCACAGTGAAGCCCTCAGTGTCTCTGCTGCCGCCCTCTTCTCTGCAGATCTCTGGAGACTCAGCCGCACTGCTCTGCCTGCTCAGCTCTTACTCTCCACAGGGGGCGCTGGTGAGCTGGACACTGGACGGGTCAGAGGTCACCGAGGGGGTCGTGACCAGCGCGGAGAGCCAGCGGGACGGCCGCTACAGCCGCAGTAGCGTCCTGACCCTCAGCAAAGCACGCTGGGAAGAGGGAGAGGTGTACGTCTGCAGAGTAACACATGATGGAGCTCCTCATGAGGTCTCGTTCCACAAGAGCTCTGAGTGCTGATGTTTCTCTCCTGAAGATGAGCCGTATCTGAGTGTCCTGTGTCAGGCAGGATTCACATGAGTCTAGTGCTGCAGCTGTAGTGATTTACAACTCAATACTGAAAGAGAGCTGGCGTGTCAAAGCACTGTGTGATCTTTCAATCTGCTGTAACATTCAATAAAGCTTCTCAACAAGTTCACTTTGTGTCTGACAACATCATTCAACTAACAGATGAAGATGCAGGTGCTTTTCACAAGCTTGATGTAGCAGGAAATAAAGTCAAATAAAGCTCTTGGGGTTTGAACATGGTCTCTGGAGACAGAGCTGCTCTATTCTGAGAGGATCACAACCACCCTGACAATGCAAATGGGTTTTTCAGTCTCACTGCTTGATTGGTCACATGATCTGGACTGGAACACACCAGTTTCACTTCTGCTGAAAATGTCACGATGAAATAGATAGATGAAAATGTCATGAAAATCAACTGAATTCAGTCTGTTCAGTTTGATTGACAGGGATCATATATTACACCTAAAACATGATGATCATATTAAACACTGACTCATTCTCTTCAGAAACACAAGATTGATGTTGATTTAGATGATCTAGTGTTATTAGTGTTTGTCTGTGATCAGTGTTGTGTGTGATTGTGTTGTATGAGCAGCTGCAGCTGAAAGTCATGTTTGTTGGTTGATGAAGAAGAGCTCTTGATCATGTCATGTTCAGTTCATAGAGCTATAAACACATTCAGAGCAGTGAAGCATGTGCCGCTCATGTAAAACACCCTCTGAATGCAAAAGACAGAAGAGAGATCAGGACCATATACATTCAGAGTCCAATAGTTTTACTGACAGGGTTAAAAGAAAGGCTTTACATCACCAAATCACAGTAACAGTAAATATACAGAGTCAGACACACACATTCACACATCATTCTCTACAGGACACAACTGAATGATTCCTGCTGTATCAGTATCAATGATCTTGCTGCTCAACATTCAAACACTTGTCTATTGTTTGCTGTAGCAGTGCAGTGTACTTTCAGGAAACCCTCCAACCCTCCGTCCTGCAGCGCTATAAGAGTTCCTCAGAAATTCAGACACTTAAGAGAAGTCAACAATGTTTTACCATTTCAAACACAATGTTGCATGATCTGATGTATCATTGCATAAAACGCCAAACATACACATGTTTAAAATGTTTGCTGTAGTGATGAGAGAAATTAAGTTTTTGAAAACTTTGAATCAAAAAAACATTGCTTCGCAAAATGATTCATCTGCTGGTCAGAAAAGTGTAAATATGATGAAAACTCAGCCAAAACATGCATAAAAACACCTTTTACAAACAAAATGCAAATGTTTTATTAAAGTTGTAATCTATTAAATGCAACTATCAAATCATCTAATACCATTAAATATGAAGTATCTTCATAATATGTGTTATTTTAATAAAATTATAGGGTTTGTTTTGTTTTGTTTTTTTGTTTTTTCTCCAATATTTTTTATTGATTTTTTTTTTTCAAAAGACAAAAGACCATATAACACAGGTCCACATAAAGAAAAAGAACAGGTGAACATACCCACACTCATTCACTCACATACTTGCACACTTGCAATACAATACACTTCTTAATATTTTTTTAGTTCTCAGATATAATATTCATATAAGGTTCCCAAAGTTTTACAAATTCTTTTAGTTTCCCTTTGGCAATATAAGTTAGTCTTTCCAGTCCTTTACATTCTGACAGTTCTTTGGTCCATTGTTTTCTTGAGGGTGGTTCCATTTTCTTCCAGTTCAAGGCAATAGCTCTTCTAGCATGCAATAATCCAAAGTCCAGCAGTTTTGTTAATTTCTTAGTGGGTAATAAACCTTTTGGATAAATTCCCAAAATGCAAAGTTTGGCACAAAGAGGTAGTCTTACATTGAAACATTGGACAAGCACTGAATTACATCCGACCAGAAGCCCCGTATTTTTGAAACTCCCAAACACAATGAATGAATGTTCCTTTGTAGTCGTTGCATTTGGTGCAGGTATCAGGAATATTGCTGAACATGTGATGGAGAATTTCAGGTGTTATATATACTTTTGTCAACCATTTGTGTTGAATTAATTTCAATCGTGTATTAATTGTGTGCTTCTGGGCTCTCAAACAGGCTTCATTCCAATCAAATTCATCTATATTTTCATTGATGTCGTTTCTCCAAGCATTTAATTTATCAATTGCAGATTCCTTAGAATTGAGCATAAGTAAATTATATATTTTCAAAAGTTCCTTTTTTTCCCTGATGTTCGAGATAAATTTTTCTATTAAAGATAAATTTGGGATATACATAATATCTTTAGTTATAGTTGACATAAAATGTTTTAGTTGTAAATACTTGAAGAAATGTTTTGAAAGAATTTGATATTTATCACACAATTCTCTGAATGAAAGCAATATTCCATCTCCATACAAATCATTGATTGTCTATATACCTTTCTCTTTCCATAGTTTAAACCCTCCATCCATATTACCAGGTGGGAATTGTTCATTATTGCAAACTGGTGTAAAGCGTGATAATGTTATAGGCTCATCACAGTGTTTATGTGCTCTATGCCACATTATTAAAGTATTTTTCAAGAATGGATTTTTTGTATGTTTTATTAGTGATTTAAGCTCAGCTGAATAGAGATAGCTATAAATTGGGGTATTTATGATGGATTGTTGTTCAATATCTACCCACGTTGGAGGCGCATTTGTACCAAAATAATTTGCTGCCGCTGTTAATTGCGCTGCTATGTAGTACCATCTAAAATTTGGAAGTTGAAGACCTCCCCTTTCATAAGGCAGATAAAGTAGTTTAAAGCGAAGTCTTGCCTTTCTTTTGTTCCAAATGAAATTGTTTAGCAATTTGTTCAAATTATCGAAAAAGGACTGTGGTAGTGGCCGAGAGAGTGTCTGGAAGTAATACAGAAATTTAGGCAAGATTCTTCCTATCATTGAAACTGGTAAGTTTGACCAGCGATTTAAAGTTTCAGTAACTTCATCTACTACTAGGTGATTATAATTTATGTTAACCATTTTGTTCAAGTCTGGGGTTATTAATACCTAAATATTTGAACCCATCTGTAGTGATTTTGAATTGAGCTTTTAGAGTAGATTTTTGTCTGTCTTCCTCATTGAGAAACATAAGTTCAGATTTACTATTATTGATTTTATATCCGGAAAATACACCAAATTCTTCTATTAAATTCACTCATTTGGGAATAGTATTCTTTAAATCTGTCACAAAAAAATATTAAATCATCTGCAAATAATGATATTATGTGTTTTCTTCCCCCTATGTTGATACCTGATAATCATGGCTGTATTCTTATATTTTAACTAGCAGCTATGCCGCACCGTCATTGGTTCAACAACTTGTCTATGAGTGGACCAATGACGATGCAGTTACACTGCATTATTGAAAAAGGCTTCAGTAACGGGGAAAAAGGAGACCTTTCCCCATACGCAGTACTCGTTCCGTATCTCAGGGAACCGAGGTTACGTTAGTAACCGAGTACGTTTCTATGGTGATATCAGCTGCTTTGTTAAAAAAAAAAAAAAAAAAAAAAAGTACATTAAAGCTAAAATCCAACCTGAATGATGACAACACAGAATAAAATACTATCACTAGTAGACTTGTGCCGATATTCGGTAATGCGATAAATCGCGATAATGAATATGCACGATATTGTAATCGTCGGTACTTCAGAATACCGTAAATAATAATTTATTACCAATTATTATTTTTTTATAAGGCAATTAAGAATACTTTACCCATCACTCGTATAAAATGCACAACACCGCTGTATTCTGCGTCAAAAGGACACGCGCTCAGATGTAAACAATCCCAACGTGCACGAGAAGCACATGGCGGAACCAGTGAAGGAGACGAGCTGAATGAAAGTGCGCGTTCACTCTCTGACAGCAGAGGGCGCTGATGGAACAGCAGCGGGCAGCGGTTACCACGGAAACCGTGCAAACAAAGTAACTGCGCTAGTGAAGTTTTTAAAATGCTTCAAACAGCCATTCATTTTTTTGTAATCTCAGTGTTGTTCATCACAGCACCAAATACTGAATACTTAAAAAAGACTTAAAAGGATATTTATTTTCAAACCTAAACATTTTTGTATTTTAATCTGGACTACACATGCCCTAATGATTAGAAATGTTTGATTATTTGTTATTGTTCAGTAAAACTTTGAAAACATACAGCTTCATTAGTTAACATGTTAATTCATTATCACTAAACTGACAATAAAAATACTTATAAAGTATTAATTATTATTAATTAATGTTAATTTCTTAGTTACTATTTAATAATATTACTAAAATCAAAATAACTTATTTAATGGACCTGAGATAAAACTAACAATGATCAGTTGTGTTTCTAAACTAACATTAACAAAAAATAACACTTTCTGTAACAAATGTAGCTATTGCTCAATCTTAGTTAATGCATTAAATAGAGTAAAGTGTTATCTGTTGTTCTTTATAGCCTAATACTTTTGCATTTTAATCTGTTTGAAAATTTCAGTCAGAGTTGTTTTTGTTTTATTACAAAAAGAGTTCTTAAACCTGTTAAACTATGACAAAAATGGTTTTGTAACTTATTTTAATATCGTGATAATACCGTATACGTGATAAAAGCTTCATCAATTAATCGCAACATGAAAATTTGATACCATCACATGCCTAATCACTAGTGATCATCAAATCCTTTTAACAGTTTATTTTACACACTTTGTGTTTTAGTCTTCCACTTTTTTCACAAAATTATTTGCTCTCTAGAAACCAAGTCAATTTGGGTTAAACTTCTTTGAAGTTCAAGTAAACTGTTTTTGCAGTGTTGTCTTAATGTCCGTTAAAGCAAGACTATGTAAACAAAAAAACACAGCCACTGTGTCCAAACATGGCAATTATGGGATAACAGACACAGCAATGCATCATGTTCTGTAAGGTCATCATGTTTAACATGATCCAGGGGATTAAAACGTATTTCAGACCTAGTGGAGTAATTTACTATTACTATATTACTCCACTATGTCTGCCTATATACGTTTAATCCCCTGGATCACGCTTAGAATTTGAACGAACAGACATGCTTTGAGACTGGATATAAGAGATCATGTAAAATCTAAGTAAAGAACTACAGGAAAAAATGTGGAGTTTAAATATGTTTTTTACATTTAACACCAAAAGCGAACTTTGAAATGAGCAGGTTAATATTCATGTGCATAGTGTGAGTGAGAGTCGAGTTGATTTTTTTGCCCCAACAAAGGGGGGAATCGTGGGGGGAAATTTTGAGTTTCTGTACAAGTGCCATATGATTTTACTTATATGCTTATGGTTAAAAGATTTTGTTTTTCTCAGAAGTGCTGAAGTATGCATTCTAAGGGTGACAAGAGGAAAAACACTAAAGTGGTAAACATGTTCCTAATATGGTAAAAGGACAGAGCTTCAGCCTTGGAGGTTAGAGATATAAAAGTGAGGGGAAGCTTTCATTCTTTGTCTTACACTCTGCAGCTACTTGTGTTTCTGTTGACTGTTTGACCTTTCTTGCAAGAAATAAAACTTTCAAAAGACAATTGGATGTGTTTATCTCTTATGCAGTAAGAGTCAGTTGAATTTTTGCCACAACACTACATTACTTCAGATGTGTAATGGTTGGATTCCACAAATGATCACATAAAACAAAAAAAGTTTAAGACAATACAACATTTACTGTAGGTCAAGTCAAGTCAAGTCACCTTTATTTATATAGCGCTTTTTACAATGCAGATTGTGTCAAAGCAGCTTTACATTGATAACTGGAACATAATTTTTGCTGCACAGCAGCTCTTCAAGAATAGTGTCGATGCAGGCAGATCAAAGCACTGTTGAATATCAAATGTCAAGAATACTGTTGAATATCAAATGTCAAGTCAAATGTCAAGTGTCCCCAACTAAGCAAGCCAAAGGCGACAGCGGCAAGGAACCCAAAACTCCAACAGGTGACATCAGGTGGCAAACAAGTGGCAAATAGGTGTTAAAATGGAGAAAAAAAAAAAACCTTGGGAGAAACCAGGCTTAGTCGGGGGGCCAGTTCTCCTCTGGCGAACAGTGCTTTGTTACGAATCAGGTTGCTGTCATAAGTCTGATAGGATCGCAACAATCAAAGTATTTATTTCAGTTCCATCCAGTTGAGGATCGTATTCATCACGCCGGTATGGACGGTCTGTTGAGGAACCGTGGCACTGGCTGTCGTGTCGATGCGGCCTTCACAATGGATGATCCAGTTGACTCGATCTCTGCTGATACTTCAGGGCTGCGTTGTGGTCGTGTCAAGGCGCAGATCCTTGGTCTCAGCTGGATACGGCCCGGATCTGGTTGACTACGGTAAACCTCGGGATAAACAGAAAGACTAATATTAGTGTAGATGGTGTCATAAAATATACTGAATTTGAGAAATTTTCTATTGTGTTTCTGATTTGGCTGTGAGATTCACCAATTTAGGGTTCGTAAGATGTGATGGATTCTGTCCAGTTGGCATTTTCACCCCAAAATGGCTGCTGCGCTACCGAAGCGCCTCCTTCTGGCTGTTACCCAAAAAGCATCAGAGTTTCACCTCTTGGGGTCTTTACTCTTTGTTTCCGTCTTGAATACTCGCATCCAGTTCCGGAGAATGACAAAAGCGTGTTAACGACGCAGCAGTTCTCCAAGTGAAGCATCCCAGGTAGCGCATATGTTTCCGTTTTTATAGTCCAGGGACGCTGCCAACAAGCTAAAACAGCATCATGATGTAAGAAAATCGCCCCTCCTGCCACATGTATTTACTCTATTAATTAATTAAAGTCTTTAGAAACTTTGCTAAACATTGTCATTGTGTTGTTTGTGATCCTCCATCAGCAGCTGCAGTATCTCTCAGCTGTATCAGTGCATCACTGTGACGTCTGACTGACCGAGGTTTTTGTACCACTCTTTATCACTGTGTGAACACATATTGACTGTTGATATAGTGTAAACTCTGACAGTAATAATCTCCTGTATCTTCAGTCTGGACTCCACTGATGGTCAGAGTAAAATCTCGTCCAGTATTTGCTGTTCCACTGCCACTGAATCTAGATGGAGTTCCTGACTGGAGGGTGTTTATGCCATAAATCAGGAGTTTAGGAGCTTCTCCAGGTTTCTGCTGATACCAGGCTAAGTTGCTGCCGTATATTCCTACATCTATATGACACTCTATTGTAGCTGTTTGACCCTGTTGGACAGTTTTAACTTCAGGTTGAGTCAGAGTCACTCCTCTGGATTCTGGAGAAGAGAAAAGAAAACAATTATTGTTTTAAAACTACTACCATCATATACTTTTACAAGAACACCAAAACCAGTCAGTTTTTATCAGTCTTACCTTGAATAAACAGTGTGAGAGTCCAGATGAAGAAGGTGATTGTGTTCATTGTTGTTCTTTTGTCTTGTGTGATGATGAAGATTGTGTTCTGTTCTGCTCTCAGTCATGAAGTGTTAAACTCACAGCACTATAAACACTCTCAGAGCACTGAAGCATGTGTCACAATGCAAAGTGACTCTCAATATTTAAATCATTATCCTGAAGACTGTAGATCAGTCACAAAGACAATTCCCAAAATAAACATTTCATTACTGTAACAGTTCATTGTGTTTGGACTTTGTTTTCTGTTTTCACCATCCCCCTGCCTGAGTTTGTTCATTTGTCACCATGGTTTCTAATTGGTATTAGTCATTGTTTTCAGCTGTTGCCCAATTCTTTCTCTTTGTTTTCTCATGGTATGTATCTGCCTGTGTTTGTCTTCTGTTGGCAGTTCTTGTTAATGCTAACACTGAGTTTTGTTATGTGAGTTTTCTGTTATTAAAGCCTTTATACATTAGAGTGTCTACCTCCAATCTATTTCACCACTCGACCCAGAGCCCAGCCAGCAACCATCCTGCTGCACGGTACGACGGCCAGAGGCCCCAGCAGACGGAGTGCCAGTCTGCCGCAATGGAGCTGCCGGTGCTACAGAACGAACCTGAGCCAAACATCGCCTCGGAGCCGGAGCACCGCAAGTCTGACCTGGCGTGTGAGCCGGCCCTATCACCCACATCTGAGGAAGCAGGGGTTTGTGGGAATGGAGGAGTTCCCTGCCCATGCCCTCACTGCAGTGAGTGAATGCATGCTGAGATGTTAGAAATTGGAGAGGATTGTTCTGTACCTCTGTACTTCTCGGTAGTGCCGTCTTCAGATTGGCTGGTCCCACCCAGCTTCCCTCTCCTGCCTCCTCTTCCTCTCCTCTTCCCCTAAAGGGACATGGTGGTGGAAAAGTAAATGAGATGGGAGGAAAAATAAAAAGTCAGTGCTTTTGTGTTCCCCCCAGGAATTTTGCGTTTACTCACAAAACCTATGGAGTTCTTTGTGAGCAAATGCAAATATTTTCGGTGGAACACAAAACATTTGCGAGAGAATGCAGAAGCATTGAATTATTATTTTTCCTACCATCTCATTTTTTTTTCCCCTTCACCATGTCCCTTTAGGGGCTCCAAAGAAGCCAGACTTAAGAATGCAAAATTTATGCAATTTATGATTTATAAAAATGTTTTTAACTGCTATTTTTAAGACTGCTCCACGTATAACTATAATATCTTGACAAACTGTAAATCATTTGAAAGCTTTCAGACTCTAGTTTTCATATTTAGTGACTGATTTTCAAAAGAAATGACAGATCAATAGATAAATAGTGGCATTTGTGATGTGGTGCCAAACTATAACGCTCTGGTTCTTTCCATTTTTATTTATTTATTTATTTATTTATTTATTTTTTATGTAGGTTTTAGACTTGGATTCAAAACAATATTGACATTACTGCCCAAACTACTTCTGAAAAGAATGTCTACTTCAAAAATATTATGAAAAATATGGAAAATATGGTTCAGATCACTCAAACCATACATGGAAATCGAAGAGTGCTTATATGGTCACCGTGGAGTCTGGATGTTATCTAGGAAAAGTTTGGTACTGCACACAAAACATCTTAGTGAAAGCTCTTTTTTTGAGATATCAACCTAAAATTTGGCACAGAACTTGTTCATATATTTAGTTTTGATTTTCTTGAAGTTTTAGAGTTGAACATGTTTTGTAAAATACATATTTTATACAAAATATTAAAAATATATATATTTTTTATATTTCAAACTTTTATAAACGTAAACTTCTATAACTTTTTAAAAACTTTACTTTTACAACTTTTTTTATTTATTTTATTTATTTATTTTTTTTTTTACTGTGACATTTCGCCTTTAAAAAGATACCAAACTTAAGTCTGTGCTCTTAAGTGGGACAGGCAGTTAACAGGTACAACAACTTTATATTTTCAAAAACTTTGAAAATAAAAAGTTGTTAAAGGTGCCCTAGAATGTTTTTTCACAAGATGTAATATAAGTCTAAGGTGTCCCCTGAAGTTTCAGCACAAAATACCCCATAGATTTTTTTTAAATTATTTTTTAATCGCCTATTTTGGGGCATAATTATAAATGCGCCAATTTAGGCTGCTGCCCCTTTAAATCCTCGTGCTCCCCGCCCCCAAGCTCGCGACTGTCTTAAACAGCATAAACAAAGTTCACACAGCTAATATAACCCTCAAAATGGATCTTTACAAAATGTTCGTCATGCATGCTGCATACATACATCGGATCATGTAAGTATGGTATTTATTTGGATGTTTACATTTGATTCTGAATGAGTTTGATAGTGCTTGGTGGCTAAAGCTAACATTACACACTGTTGGAGAGATTTATAAAGAATGAAGTTGTGTTTATGAATTATAGAGACTGCAAGTGTTTAAAAATGAAAATAATGACAGCTTTTGTCTCCATGAATACAGTAATAACCGATGGTAACTTTAACCACATTTAACAGTACATTAGCAACATGCTAACGAAACATTTAGAAAGACAATTTACAAATATCACTAAAAATATCATGATATCATGGATCATGTCAGTTATTATTGCTTCATCTGCCATTTTTCACTATTGTCCTTGCTTGCTTACCTAGTCTGATGATTCAGCTGTGCACAGATCCAGACGTTAATATTGGCTTGTCTAATGCCTTGAACATGGGCTGGCATATGCAAATATTGGGGGCGTACATATTAATGATCCCGACTGTTACGTAACAGTCAGTGTTATGTTGAGATTCGCCTGTTCTTTGGAGGTCTTTTAAACAAATGATTTACATAAGAAGGAGGAAACAATGGAGTTTGAGACTCACTGTATGTCATTTCCATGTACTGAACTCTTGTTATTTAACTGCCAAGATAAATTCATTTTTGATTCTAGGGCACCTTTAATACACCATTGTGTTGTTTGTGATCCTCCATCAGCAGCTGCAGTATCTCTCAGCTGTATCAGTGCATCACTGTGACGTCTGACTGACCGAGGTTTTTGTACCACTCTTTATCACTGTGTGAACACCCAGCTACTAGGACAGTGTGCACTCTGACAGTAATAATCTCCTGTATCTTCAGTCTGGACTCCACTGATGGTCAGAGTGAAATCACTGCCAGATCCACTGCCACTGAATCTAGATGGAGTTCCAGTATAACGGCTTGTTGCTGCATATATGAGGAGTTTAGGAGCTTCTCCAGGTTTCAGTAGTACCTACTACCACACACTGCACTGCTGGTTTTACAGTTTATTCTGACTTCTTGTCCTGGTTGAGCTGTTATTGTTGATGGACTCTGAGTTACAGTGATCTGTCCTCTACACTCTGAGAGAGAGAGAGAACTGATATATTACATATTTTATGAAAAATAATGATCATTGAAAAAAACAGTCTCACACAAACCTTGAATAAACAGTGTGAGAGTCCAGATGAAGAAGGTGATTGTGTTCATTGTTGTTCTTTTGTCTTGTGTGATGATGAAGATTGTGTTCTGTTCTGCTCTCAGTCATGAAGTGTTAAACTCACAGCACTATAAACACTCTCAGAGCACTGAAGCATGTGTCACAATGCAAACAAGTGGGCAGGATTTACAACAGACAAACTAATATACACTAGAGTTACAGAATGATCATTTACATTCTGACTGTCTTACAAAATATAGACAAAACAGAACAATAAATATGTAAATATAGATGACAATCCTAAGTAAAGTCCTGATTGTCTTGATGGTTCTTCAGATTATCTTATCAGATTTTCCTGAGATGTGTTAAGAGTGACTGAATCTGTTCGGAAGATTGTCAGAGCCGCCCTGATTGTGAATCGTAAATATTTAACATTTTGAAAATATACGATCAGAAATCATGTTGTGTGGGGGAACTGAGAACAAATGCGCACACGCTCTGTAGATTATCACGTGAAATAAAACGATACCCAATCAAAAAGAGCTGACAGAAGACTCACCTCCATCTGTAACATCTGAAATACATGTTCACACCGTCTCCACAGCTTCATCCAAACATTATCCCCTGTTTTCTGCAAATTTTCTTTAAAAATCAGTCCAAACTATTGTTGCCGGTCGTCCACCATATTTGTATAGTCTAAAGTCACATTTGAACAGATTCAATTTACAAACAACCGAAGTCCTGACTCTGAACATAGGAAATCTCGCAAAATCTCTTGCATCAAACATATATATCTATATATATATATATATATATATATATATATATATATATAATATATATATATATATATATATATATATATATATATATGAAGTTTGGTTCCAAAACGCAATAACTCCATTTTGATTAATTTGAGTAAAAATGTTTTTCTTTACCAAGAAAGTGGCAAGATGAAAAACACTATCGTGCTAAGTGTCTGCATGTGTGTATCCCTACCGTTCCTGTGTGTTACATCCATCTCACCCACCATCATCCACGCGTCATCCACCTCCAAGAAAAGGACAGTATTACCAATTCAGTTTACCTTCATAATTATCTATATCACAGTTACTCATCTGATCATCTGTCATTGCCACGCTGTTTGTCAGTAAACTCATTCACCTTTGCAAACCTGTTGTCTCCTACTCTTCTGTCTGTGACATACACATTAGAAAAAGTAGTTTAAGAGAGAAATATTTTTGTTAAAGTCCCATCTGTTCTGGACTCAATTTCCCATAATCCTCCCTGGCAATCACCTGCACTCACTCCACCACTCAGTAATTACCCGCACCTGCAATTCATCCACTCATCACCACAGCACTACGTAAGCACTCCACTCACCTCAGTTCACTGTCCGTTCTCGTTTATACAAAGGACTCTTAATGTTTGTCTTTAAAGAGTCCAAGAGACATCCCTATTCCACTCCAGCGTGTTTCCCCTGTCTTCCTGTGACATAGTCTGTGTGTGAGTTTACCTTCTGTCTCCATTCGCCCTTCCAGGTGTTCACTCGAGTGGAATAGAGGTTTTTGTACGACCGTTTCATTAGATTGTATCACTGTGGTGGACATTCGGTGGAGGAACTAAACTGGTGCTCGGTAAGTCCTTTTAATTACATATTTTAAAAAATATACAACTTAGATTTCAGAAAGTGTTTTACAGCTGAAACAAGAACAACATTTTTAAATAATAATAATTATTAGATATTATGGTGAGACTTCACTTGAAGCCTTAAAGGTATTCATAATGTATGTTATAATGCCTCATATCTTTTCATAAATAATTGTAGCCAAAGTTAAAATGCATTATAATATTTGCAAATTTCTTGCAAATCTCTATATCTGAAATTGGTTGTTTGTCATGTTTTTAATACATTTTACATTCTAAAGGTGTAACAATTATTAGAACTGTACAAAAAAATGTTCAGCTAACTTAATAATAATAATTAATAATAATTAATAATTAATAATAATTAATAATAAATAATAATGCAACCTATAAGATTAACTTTTTAAGTTAACTCAACTAATTTGCTCCAAAATCAACGTGAAAACTTTTGTTCATCTAATGAGTAGCAGGTTGTTTTTTGAACTGAGACTTCTTGTCAAGGAACTAAATAATGTTTAGCATTTATCAATGTGAGCAGCTAATCCTTGTTTTTTCATCTCCATGTTTTATTTTCAAAGCTAGCTAAGTTGAAAAAAAGGAGGTAATTATTATTTGAAAATGATTATTGCTTTATATTTACTGGCTTGATTTATGCTGCTGCTGTTGTTGTCAGTTATTCAGCCGTCATATGGTTCATAGTTCATATTTTTACTGAATTATAATTGATGATCATCATGTCTGAGATTTGTGTGTTGAGGTTTATGTTCTTCTCACTGCAACTAAAGGCTTTAAGTAAAGTGTTACTGGTATTGTTTTATAAATATTTAATCTAAAACAACAATACTGTCAAACAATACTTTATTCATTCAGAAGAACAAATTCCTTTAAAAAAATCTCACTATGAGTTTAATCAGTGTGTTTTCTTTGTGTTTGTGAATGTGTTGTGTTTGTCTCCTGCAGCTGGTCCCACAGTGAAGCCCTCAGTGTCTCTGCTGCCGCCCTCTTCTCTGCAGATCTCTGGAGACTCAGCCGCACTGCTCTGCCTGCTCAGCTCTTACTCTCCACAGGGGGCGCTGGTGAGCTGGACACTGGACGGGTCAGAGGTCACCGAGGGGGTCGTGACCAGCGCGGAGAGCCAGCGGGACGGCCGCTACAGCCGCAGTAGCGTCCTGACCCTCAGCAAAGCACGCTGGGAAGAGGGAGAGGTGTACGTCTGCAGAGTAACACATGATGGAGCTCCTCATGAGGTCTCGTTCCACAAGAGCTCTGAGTGCTGATGTTTCTCTCCTGAAGATGAGCCGTATCTGAGTGTCCTGTGTCAGGCAGGATTCACATGAGTCTAGTGCTGCAGCTGTAGTGATTTACAACTCAATACTGAAAGAGAGCTGGCGTGTCAAAGCACTGTGTGATCTTTCAATCTGCTGTAACATTCAATAAAGCTTCTCAACAAGTTCACTTTGTGTCTGACAACATCATTCAACTAACAGATGAAGATGCAGGTGCTTTTCACAAGCTTGATGTAGCAGGAAATAAAGTCAAATAAAGCTCTTGGGGTTGAACATGGTCTCTGGAGACAGAGCTGCTCTATTCTGAGAGGATCACAATCACTCCACCCTGACAATGCAAATGGGCTTTTCAGTCTCACTGTTTGATTGGTCACATGATCTGGACTGGAACACACCAGTTTCACTTCTGCTGAAAATGTCACGATGAAAATAGATGAAAATGTCATGAAAATCAACTGAATTCAGTCTGTTCAGTTTGATTGACAGGGATCATATATTACACCTAAAACATGATGCTCATATTAAACACTGACTCATTCTCTTCAGAAACACAAGATTGATGTTGATTTAGATGATCTAGTGTTATTAGTGTTTGTCTGTGATCAGTGTTGTGTGTGATTGTGTTGTATGAGCAGCTGCAGCTGAAAGTCATGTTTGTTGGTTGATGAAGAAGAGCTCTTGATCATGTCATGTTCAGTTCATAGAGCTATAAACACATTCAGAGCAGTGAAGCATGTGCCGCTCATGTAAAACACCCTCTGAATGCAAAAGACAGAAGAGAGATCAGGACCATATACATTCAGAGTCCAATAGTTTTACTGACAGGGTTAAAAGAAAGGCTTTACATCACCAAATCACAGTAACGTAAATATACAGAGTCAGACACACACATTCACACATCATTCTCTACAGGACACAACTGAATGATTCCTGCTGTATCAGTATCAATGATCTTGCTGCTCAACATTTAAACACTTGTCTATTGTTTGCTGTAGCAGTGCAGTTACTTTCAGAAACCCTCCACCTCCCCCAGCTCCACCTGTCCAGATCTGCTATGGGGTGATTCATGTTTGCTCGTACAGCAGCAGCATGTTGTGTGTGTTGGCAGTGGAAAGTCCTGTACTCTACAGCAGATATAATCAACAGCAGCAGAACAAACACATGAACATTGTCATATTCGTTACCATCACAAACTCTCCAAGAATTGTCATGTCAGAAATCTAGTTCAGTCATGAAACTGAAGATGGCACAGGCATAGGAAGATTTATTTTTCCCCCTTTAAGCATTTGCGCTCATACGGTATGTCGACGGGGAAGCAGCACTTTTCTCTCTTTGCTGTGGAAGTACAGTATAAGAGGAAATGTCAGGCATCTTCACTGCAGTATTGATTTGAAGGAGGAGGCCATTGAGTAAAAAAGGTTGAGAAACACTACACTAGTGTCATCACATCGACTCAACGTCAAAGTGACTGACAGATAGAGAACTTAGTTTTGTTACAGACACGCCATCTAGTGATGAAGCATGGAAGTGCAATTAAAGTGACGGACTTTCCTGCAGTTAGATTACATTGTAGTGGAAAGTTTTGCAGGACCAAACACCACTAACATTTATATAATATAAAGATTGTGTTAAATGCTTACTACATCAAAATAAATAAATAATGTTTCTGAAAGGTTTGATACACCATTGTGTTGTTTGTGATCCTCCATCAGCAGCTGCAGTATCTCTCAGCTGTATCAGTGCATCACTGTGACATCTGACTGACCGAGGTTTTTGTACCACTCTTTATCACTGTGTGAACACATATTTACTGTTGATATAGTGTAACTCTGACAGTAATAATCTCCTGTATCTTCAGTCTGGACTCCACTGATGGTCAGAGTGAAATCACTGCCAGATCCACTGCCACTGAATCTAGATGGAGTTCCTGACTGGAGGGTGTTTATATAATAAATCAGGAGTTTAGGAGCTTCTCCAGGTTTCTGCTGATACCAGTATAAGCTGCTGCCGTATATTTCTACATCTATATGACACTCTATTGTAGCTGTTTGACCCTGTTGGACAGTTTTAACTTCAGGTTGAGTCAGAGTCACTCCTCTGGATTCTGGAGAAGAGAAAAGAAAAACAATTATTGTTTAAATCTACTACCATCATATACTTTTACAAGAACACCAAAACCAGAGTCAGTTTGTATCAGTCTTACCTTGAATAAACAGTGTGAGAGTCCAGATGAAGAAGGTGATTGTGTTCATTGTTGTTCTTTTGTCTTGTGTGATGATGAAGATTGTGTTCTGTTCTGCTCTCAGTCATGAAGTGTTAAACTCACAGCACTATAAACACTCTCAGAGCACTGAAGCATGTGTCACAATGCAAACAAGTGGGCAGGATTTACAACAGCCAAACTAATATACATTATGATCATTCGAACGGCATAGGGAATAAGGGAACATCGATACATCACTTCACAGGAAGTAGAGAGGTAAAATCACCATTGCACACCGAGTCACCAGTCAGAACTACGGTGGAGCAGAGCCGTTGAAAGAGTTTTTTAACGGCTCTCCGATGGAGGAATTTATATTTGAATTTTGAGTATTCATAAGTTTTGTTATTATTATACGAACGAAAGTATGAATGGTTATGGCGATGAGTGTATTTGCATATTTTATTGTATGAATAGGCATGACAAAGTAAAAAGTGTTGAAAAGCAGCTGAGGCTCTGTCATTTTTTATTTTACTTTATTTACCTCAGAAGTGTTTACTATGTGGCTGCGCATGGAAAAGAAAGCGCACAAGATGAGACCCAGACGGTGAATTAAAGGTGCCCTTGATCATGTTTTTAAAAGATGTAATATAAGTCTAAAGTGTCTCCTGAATGTGTCTGTGAAGTTTCAGCTCAAAATACCCCATAGTTTTTTTTTAATTAATTTTTTAACTATTTTGGGGCATCATTAACTATGCACTGATTTTCACTCGACCCGCCCCCTGCCAATCGCATCTTCCCAGCCACACGAGCTCTGGACTATATTACAGCGCATTTACAGAGTTCACACAGCTAATATAACCATCAAATGGATCTTTACAAGATGTTCGTCATGCATGCTGTATGCATGCTTCGAATTATGTGAGTAAAGTATATATTTGGATGTTAAACGTTTGATTCTGAATGAGTTTGAGGCTGTGCTCCGTGGCTAATGGCTAATGAGGAGAGATTTATAAAGAATGAAGTTGTTTATGCATTATACAGACTGCAAGTGTTTAAAAATGAAAATAGCGACGGCTCTTGTCTCCGTGAATACAGTAAGAAACGATGGTAACTTTAACCACATTTAACAGTACATTAGCAACATGCTAACGAAACATTTAGAAAGACAGTTTAAAAATATCACTAAAAATATCATGTTATCATGGATCATGTCAGTTAATATTGGTCCATCTGCCCTTTTTTGCTATTGTCATCGCTTGCTTACCTAGTCTGTTGATTCTGCTTTGCACATCCAGACGTTCTGCCCTTTCTAATGGCTTGAATATGAGCTGGCAATGACAGGCCTATGCAAATATTGGGGGCAGAGCCCCCGACTGTTACGTAACAGTCGGTGTTATGTTGAGATCCGTGTGTTTTCCGGAAGTTTTTTAAACAAATGAGATTTATATAAGGAGGAGGAAACAATGGGGTTTGAGACTCACTGTATGTCTTTTCCATGTACTGAACTCTTGTTATTTAACTATGCCAAGGTAAATTCAATTTTTGAATCAAGGGCACCTTTAATACATTTATACAGTTAACCAAAATGAGAATTTATTTTCATATGGTATGAGAGGTTACATCTTCAAATCTGTTAAGAGTCCATTTTAAATTTGAAAGTAAATTATAATATCTATTTATTTGTTATATCATAATCTGCGCGACACCATCGTTGACTTTCTTTGATGACATTTGTAGTGTTTTCCAAATGAGTGATTATTGCCAGAGAAGTCCACTTCAATGGATATACCGTGCTCAGGGAGTAGGGAGCAGTGAACACTGCGTAGGGACCCTGTCGAATGGAACGCAGCTTAAACCTGTCTGGAGTTTTCGCGTTGCTTTGCAAAGTACGTCACCCAGATCGTTGATCTGATTGGTTGAAGGACTATCCAATTGTGTGAATAATGCTCGTTGATCACGCCTCTTGTGCAGTAGAAAATGCATACAGGCTCTTGTTACGAACCCCACTTTTAAAGAGCTCGCTAGAGAATGGGGTAAGCAACATAAAAGGACATGCGAGACAAGGAGAAACAATTGATCTGTTTATTGATGCCGCAGCACTCGCGTATCACAGGCAACTTGTTCCGTTGGTAGAACCAGCTCTCTGTTACAATGAACAAGAATTGACAAACGCACAGATCAACAAAACAAAACAAAAATAAAACAACAAACAAACCACTTAGTAACAACAGCGGGCCATCAGGACGCACACAGAACTCGTCGGACAGAAGCTGGCCGTCCGCGTCAGCTTACCGCACGAGCCCTCTCTCTCAAGTGTGCGCCACGCTCACGTAGAGCTAAAGACAGTGGCAGTGGCGGCTACACAACAGGTGTTGTAGTCATTGGGGGTTCCCAAGTGCGCACCACGCTCACATAAAGCCAAAGACAGTGGCAGTGGCGGCCTGGCGACTGGAGTTGAAGTCGTTAGAATTTCTCAAGCGTACACCACGCTCACATAGAGCTAAAGACAGCAGCAGTGGTGACCTGGCGACTGGAGTTTGATGGAAGCAGCACAAGTTCGACACTCAACAGCATACCCCTCACATCCACACTCTCTCCTCTTATAACCAGCCCAGGGCGTCGTAAATTAATGGGCCGCAGGTGCACAGGGGCGGAGCTTACCCTCGGGAGAAGAGAAAGACCAAAATTAATACAAAGAAAAAATACACACCACACTAAACAAATAATAAATACAAAGGCTTGGATCGTAACACTTCCCCCCTGAAAACAGAAACAGATTTCAGATTTTCTCCTTATCTCCTGTTGGAGAAACAAGGGGAAAAAAAACTGTTTCTGAACATAAAAGATAAAAACTAGCCCCGTGACAACACGTCAGCGACCACATTCTCAGATCCCTTTTTATGACGGATCTCTAGATTATACGGCTGCACCATTAGTGCCCATCTCATCAAGCGCTGGTTGTGATTGTACATCTTGCTGAGGAAAACTAGCGGATTATGATCCGTATAAACTATAACAGGGAAAATACTGGCTCCAACGTAAACATAAAAATGCTGCAATGCCAGTAAGAGTGCTAATGTCTCTTTCTTGATTGTCGAGTAATTAAGCTGATGACAGTTGAACTTAGCCGAGAAGTAGGACACTGGATGAGCTATTCCGTCAGCACCCTCTTGTAAAAGAACAGCTCCCGCTCCGACAGCGCTGGCATCCACCTCCAGCTGGAACGCCCGAGACACATCCGGAGCCGAGAGAACAGGAGCACTGCAAAGGGGAGATTTTGCAGACAAAAATGCCTGTTGGCAGTCATTAGTCCAACTAAAATCAACTTTGGTACTACACAATCGAGTTAATGGAGCAACAACGCTCGAGAAGTTCTTGCAGAAACACCGGTAATATCCTACCATTCCAAGAAATCTACGCAGCTCTCGCCTCGTAGTAGGAACCGGGTACCCAAGAACCAGCAGCTACTTTCACATCCAAGGGCCGAACCTGCCCATTTCCTACCTGTTTCCCTAAGTATGTGACAGAAGCTTTAGCGAATTCGCACTTTTAAGGTTCAACGTAAGAGACGCAGCAGATAAGCGATGAAATACATCGTGCAAAGTCGACAAGTGTTCAGCCCAGGTGGATGAATAGATGACTACATCATCCAAATAGACATTACATTTAGGCACTTCGCCCAAAACCATGGACATCAAACGCTGAAACGTCGCCGGTGCGTTTCGCAGGCCAAAAGCCATCCGTGTGTATTGAAGAAAAGAATCTGGAGTAACGAACGCAGAGATCTCAGAAGCGCGTTCGGTTAGAGGCACCTGCCAATAACCTTTTAATAGATCTAGTTTTTGTGATATATTTCGCTACTCCAAGATTATCAATACAGTCATCGATGCGCGGCAACGGAAAAGCATCAGGCACAGTAACGGAGTTAACTTTTCTGAAGTCGGTGCAAAAACGGACGGACCCATCAGATTTTGGCACTAAAATGCATGGCGAGCTCCAAGGACTGGTACTCGGAACAGCAAAACCATTTTTCAGAAGATACGTTACCTCGCGTTTCATTTCTTCCCGTTTACTTACCGGACAACGATATGCATGTTGCTTAATGGGTGATGCATTACCAACATTGATATCGTGCGCAATAACATTAGTACCCGGAGGGACATCATTAAACAAGTTTGGGAAACTATCTAACAACTTCTTTATGTCATGCTGCTGTTCATTGGACAAGTACGAAAGTTGGGACTGAAGAGATGACAAAACTTCTGAGTTTCTCAAACTACCACCCCTTACGACCTCCATGGATACCTCCAATCCATCATCCACGACATCTGTAGGCAGAGTACGAGTGAGTAACAAAACGCTCTCCCTGGACTCAGTCACTGGCTTAAGTAAGGAAACGTCAGTGGAAACGTCAGCGGTCTCGTCCTTAGCAGCATGGCACAAATATGGCTTTAACTTATTTACATGGCATAAGCGAGTTTTTCGCCTTCGCTCAGGAGTATGGATTACGTAATCCGTCTCACTTACCTTGCTTTTAATAACATAAGGACCTGAGAACCGCGCCGCAAAAGCAGAACCAGGAGTGGGAATTAATACTAAAACTTTTTCTCCTGGTAGGAAATTACGCGTAACTGCCTTTTGATCAAAACAGCGCTTCATTTTCTTCTGCGACAGAGCAAGAGCTTCCTTGGGTGCAGTACAAGCTGTGCGTAAACGTTCACGAATACGAGAGACAAGGTCGATTACATTAGTCTTCTCAGAAGGACCTGTGCAAAGAAGTTATTCCTTCAGCATTTTTAAAGGCCCACGCACATTATGTCCAAACACTAATTCTGAAGGGCTAAAACCCAACGAATCTTGTCGCGCCTCGCGCACCGCAAATAAAACAAAGGGAACTCCCTCTTCCCAATCGTTCCCAGTCTCTAGACAATACTTACGCAGACCTGATTTTAACGTCTGGTGCCAACGTTCGAGAGCCCCCTGAGATTCAGGATGGTAGGGATTTGATACCACGCGAGATACTCCTAGAGCTTTTAACACATTCCGGAACACGCAAGATAGAAAATTGGACCCTTGATCCATTTGAACGGTTTTTGGAAGCCCAAAAGTCGTGAAAAATTTCATTAACGCTTTCGTCACATATTTAGCAGTTATGCTTCTTAAGGGAATTGCTTCTGGGAACGAGTAGCCACACACATTTATCGTTAATAGATATTGATAACCAGATTGGCGCGGGGAAGTGGACCCACACAGTCTACCAAAACGCGCTCAAACGGCTCCTACGCAGGAATAGGACAGAGGGAGTGGGGTGGCACACCGGTTAGGTTTTCCCCCGACTGGCAAATAGGCATGTTTTACAGTACTTTGAGACATCAGTTTTTCTCCTGGCCAGAAGAAATGTTGAGCACTCGGTTATAGGTTTTTATTAACCAAATGTCCAACCAAGGATGATCGCTAAAATCAGTGCGTCGAATTGTGAGGGAAACACAATTTGATGCACCACATTCCAATCATCTGCCATTCCACTCAACGTACTGCTCCATCGCGCATCAGCACTGCGTCACTCCCAATAAACTGTTGATAAGCGCGCGACAATGAAACTGTTTTCAGCACTCGCACAACATTTTTGTAAGGTCGGATAATTTTTCTGCGCATCAATCAAGGCTTCACGTGAAATTGACGCATCAGCAACCAAATCAAAGTAAACGTGGGAACCCTGCAACACTTTAGCATCATCCAAAGATTCTAGAGCTGCATCATCCCCAGATTTCCGAGAAAACATCACTGAGGTTAGTATCTTGGACATACGTTTTGCTTGTGCTCGTGTCGTAAACAGCTTACTTTGAAACACATCAGGCAAAATTTCAGCGAGTACATCAGACTGCGTATCTCTGCACGGAGCATCAGTCACTTAGGGCATAACCTTACCACCAGCGATATAATTTCCCATTATGAAATCAATACTTTCACAGGTAAAGATGGGCGAACTGCGACTTCAAAACACCCACCAGCCAAGAGTACCATATACAATGAAGAGGAAGGTTAAAACCCCATTTCAACCCTGCACATCCTGGTTCACACGCGGAACCCGCAGAAAATCTAAAACATTCGACAGTATAAAGGACTGAGATCCAGTGTCACGCAAATTCGCACTTACGACTTTCGGCGCCATTCAAAGACACAATCCGTCAAAACAAAAGGCTGGAAGCAAGGATCAAGAAGTGAAGTAGTGCCGGATGAAGAGACAGTTGAACAGTACCTCGAGGTTGAACAGACTTTGTCGCTTGGTTTAGGCCATGACATTCGGCCACACACTGTCAGTTGTGACAATAATACACTCTTACGGGACTTGGATTATTAGGAACCCATTTACTTTTACATCAGAGACGCCTCATTCTCTTTGTACTGAAACTAATCACTTGAACACTTAAAAAACACTGTTTATGCATCAGAGCATATTCATCTGCTAATACAGCAGCCTCCGCACCGTACTGACTTTTTGTTCATTTAAATACAAAGCAGTGCGCTCTGGAATGCAGTTCTTAAATTCCTCGATCAACATCAACTCTCCGCAGAGTGTAATCCGTAACCTTACACGCTTTAATACAGCGGTCAAACAACATTCCTTTCTCACGAGCAAACTCGACATAAGTTTGAGACGCGGATTTCTTCATGGTATGGAAACGTGTCGATAATGCTCGGGGACCAACTCATACGCCCTCAGAATCGCATTTTTCACGGCTTCGTATTGAACCTCTCTTCTAACGAAAGAGATGCACACACGTCTTGTGCCTTACCTGTTAGTTTACACTGTAACATCAAAGCCCAACTTCAGTTGGCCACTTCAAAGCACTCGTGATTCGTTCAAAGCTTGAAAGTAAGCTTCCACTTCTTTCTCACAAAAAGGTGGAACTATTGAGATATTTTTAGCCACGTCAAATGAGGAGGCGATACAATGCAGACTCAGATACATTACCTGACAGAACAGAGTTATTGGAACAAATGCGAATTTGATGGACCAGCAGCTGCCACAGAGCCATCATTCAAACTAGTGTTTAGGATCTTCTTGACTCCTGAGTGCCTGCGAGTCCGCACTTTGTATCAGCATCAATTCGATATCTCGCATCACAGTTTTAAATCATCTTGCTTGCCTGAGCTCGATCCTGAGTCTCTAATTGTAGACGAGCTAACTTTTAAATGCAATACGAACTAATTTCAGGCGATGCCTCGTAGAAAGAGAATCGGTGAATTTAGGCATTGAATGGTGCCCTTCCGAAGTAGTCACTGGACCGTACCCAAGGACTTCAGAGCGCGGGACCAGCTACAGAAACTGCTTCCATCATGCAGACAGGAGACCCGCTTTGTCAAAAACAGGAAAATCCTTGCATTTTACAGCCTAGTTAGGTAGAAAAAAAAGGGCGAATCACAAAAAAACTAACGCTGAAAGATAAGGAAACTCATCAAAAGTTGCCATTTCTTGGAAACAAATATACACATCGGACTACCTAACCGAAGTCTACCTCCTATAGAGTCTTCGGAGGGTACCGATTAAGAGATTGCTCTCTCCCCGGAATACCTCCAACAAAATAAACTAAATAATAAAGAAACAACAACAGTAAACTGTAGCCAGAACTGGTGCTAAGCACCCTGTTGGCTTACTCTGACTAACCGGAGAATGTGTAGGACAAACCTGATCCGCTCCACACCAAACAAATCACGTTAATTACTGGCAGCTGAATTCTCAGGAAACAATACTTACAAAGGTTCCCGGACGAGCCCCCATTTATGTTACGAACCCCACTTTCAAAGAGCTCGATAGGAAAAGGGGTAAGCAGCATAAAAGGACACGCGAGACAAGGAGAAACAATTTATCTGTTTATTGATGCCGCAGCACTCGCGTATCACAGGCAACTTGTTCCGTTGGTAGAACCAGCTCTCTGTTACAATGAACAGGAATTGACAAACGCACAGATCAACAAAACAAAACAAAAATAAAACAACAAACAAACCACTTAGTAACAACAGCGGGCCAACAGGACGCACACAGAACTCGTCAGACAGAAGCTGGCCGTCCGCGTCAGCTTACCGCACGAGCCCTCTCTCAAGTGTGCGCCACGCTCACGTAGAGCTAAAGACAGTGGCAGTGGCGGCTACACGACAGGTGTTGTAGTCATTGGGGGTTCCCAAGTGCGCACCACGCTCACATAAAGCCAAAGACAGTGGCAGTGGCGGCCTGGCGACTGGAGTTGAAGTCGTTGGAATTTCTCAAGCGTACACCACGCTCACATAGAGTTAAAGACAGCAGCAGTGGTGACCTGGCGACTGGAGTTTGATGGAAGCAGCACAAGTTCGACACTCAACAGCATACCCCTCACATCCACACTCGCTCCTCTTATAACCAGCCCAGCGCGTCGTAAATTAATGGGCCGCAGGGGCACAGGGGCGGAGCTTACCCTCGGGAGAAGAGAAAGACCAAAATTAATACAAAGAAAAAAATACACACCACACTAAACAAATAATAAATACAAAGGCTTGGATCGTAACACTCTCCAGACCAATGTTCAATGTTCTCCAGACAAGGGTCTCAAAGGTTACAAACATAAGTGCAGTCTTTTGAAAAAAACTCAAAATTAATCATCATCAGAAACTCAATAGGTCTCTGGTTTCCTTTAACTTATTTCCAGTCATATTTCAAATCTGAAAAGTTACAAGACAGCATTTATCTTGTTGTGGCAAAAATCAACACTGTCTCTTGCTGCATAAGAGACAAACACATCCAATTGTCTTTCGAAAGTTTTATTTCTTGCAAGAAAGGTCAGACAGTCAACAGAAACACAAGTAGCTGCAGAGTGTAAGACAAAGAATGACAGCTTCCCCTCACTTTTATATCTCTAACCTCCAAGGCTGAAGCCTCTGTCCTTTTACCATATTACCAACATGTTGTCACCGTCACCGTCTGTCTCTCCTTCCCGGACTCCACTTCCCAGTATCCCTCTGGTTCCTCACCTGCACTCCATTTCCAATCACTGATCACCACCAGCTGCCAGTCATCTTCTGCACCATTCATAAGGTCCTCACATACTTCAATCACGGTCGGGTCTCATCAATGGAAAGCACAATGTTTATAGGATATGCACCACATCCTTGTCTACTCGTATGTCAAGCTCCATGATCGTCTTACCTGTTATCTACTCTAGTGATGGGCAAATCGAGGCTTCATGAAACACTGAAGCAATTGAATCAAATGTGCCATAATGTGTCGAGGCTTCGAAACAATCTGACACCCGTCTCCATGGTGACCCCTAGTGGTCAGAACAGTGCAAATTCAACAAAACTCAGGCAAACATGCATAAAAACACCTTTTACAAATGTATTGCAAAAGTTTTATTGAAAGTAAAATCAATCAAATTCAATTAACTAAATCATCTAATAAGATTAACTATAGAGTGGCTGTATATGTTATTTATCAATTTTCAGGTCTTGTTTCTCTGTTCCATGGTTCAAGCTAAATAGGCAAATAAGAGATTAATAACTACAGTTATTCATTTTAATTATACTAACGCCTAATTAAAACATCTACAAATGTATAAAACTGATCAGAGATCAGGTAAAGCCCATAGAGACTTGTTCAATAGTTCTCAGTAAATCTGCATGATTCATGGGTTCACTTTATCATTGCCCTCTGTACCAGTGAAATTGAAATTTCGAACTATTGAAATTTCGAACTGTTTCGAAACAGTGATGACATAATGAAGCCTCGTTTACTGAAATCACGTGACTTTGGCATTTTTGATACATGCTCCGAATCACTGATTCGAAACAAAAGATTCATAAAGATTCAGAGCTTCATGAAGCAGTGTTTCGAAATCAGCCATCACTAATCTACTCACCAGTTGTTCCTACCAGCAGTCCAGGCTCTCCTCATCCCCTGCCTCCATGCTCGTTGGTTCCTGGATCTCCTGGAAAAGACACAAAGACTGCATCAGTCACAGATAAGCTGAACCAAGACTTTCCTTATCCAAACCCACTTACCTGGACTGCTTTCTCTGCTGTGTTGTTGTTTCATCTGCACTCAATAAACCTGCTGTTGTTTACTTCACTTACCTCTGTGTTCCTCGTCTATCCGCTGACAGATAACCCGACCAATACAAAAGCAAGATGGGAATTCTCCTAACCCCAGTTAGCCCTGCTGACTTCTTGCTTACCCTAATGCAAGATGAATTCCTTGAGCTTTCCTACCTGAGGGTCTGGAACGAAGAGACTTTAAAGAACATCTTTTGGATTGGACTGGACGATTATCTGTACCAGCAGGTCCCAGTGGCAACTATTCCATGTTCTCTTGCCCAGTATCTTGACTATGTGCTGTGGTTGAGTGGTTCTTCCCTCACAGTAGGTGAGGTTGATGATAACACCACCACCACTCAACCACAGTTACCCTCGTCTGTTCCAGTATCCCTTCCTAAGATGGCCGCCAGTCCAAAGGCCCTTCTGAAGATGGCCGCTAATCCAAAGGCCCACCCTAAGATGGCCGTCAATCCAAAGTCCCTTCTCAAGATGGCCGCCACCACGGCTGAGCCCTCAGTCAAGATGGCCGCTGCCACGCCTGAGCCCTCGGTCAAGATGGCCGCCGCCACGTCTGAGCTCTTGGTCAAGATGGCCGCCGCCATGCCTCAGTCCTCTCCCAAGTGACTGGAGGACCTATGGCTGATTGACTTGTGGTCAGAGGGGACTCTCTCCTGCGTCCCAAGGCCAGAGGAGACTCTCTCCTGTGTCCCGAGTCCAGAGGCGACTCTCTCTCCTGCGTCCTGAGTCCTATGACGGCTCCAGCTCCTAGCCCAGAGGACCTCTTCATGCCAATCATGGCGTTAGCATTTATGTGTGTCTGGGCAACACACACCTCGACACTAGTCCCTGAGTCAGCTACAGTCCCCGAGTCAGCTCCTGACTCCCCTCCAGTCCCCGAGAGTTAGCTCCAGACTCCGCTCCAGCCCGCGAGCCCGCTCCAGCCTACGAGCCCGCTCCAGCCCTCGAGTCCGCTCCAGGCTCCGTTCCAGCCCACAAGCCCATTCAAGAGTCTCTTTTAGTCAAAACACCCAGAGTGTCACCCAAGTATTGTTTGGGGGATGGCTATCCGTCCCTGACCTTGGTGGCCAAGCCAGGGGTCTGAACCTGAACCCCCATGGCCTCCCGAACGGCCAGCACTGCCGTGACCTCCCGAGCTGCCCGCGCCTCCATGGCCTCCATGGCCTCCCGAGTGGCCTGCGCCTCCATGCCTCCTGACTAGTCAGCACCTCCATGGCCCGCCTTGGCCCCCTGAACAGCTGTCACTGCCTTTGCCCCCTGAGCTTCCCACGCCACCCTGGCCCGAGTTCCTGGCTCTGTCCTGGAGGCAGCAGGTCTAGTCAAGTCAAGTCAAGTCACCTTTATTTATATAGCGCTTTTTACAATATAGATTGTGTCAAAGCAGCTTTACATTGATAACTGGTACATTATTTGGCTGCACAGCAGCTCTTAAAGAATAGTGTCAATGCAGGCAGATCAAAGCACTGTTGAATATCAAATGTCAAGTCAAATGTCAAGTGTCTACCCGCACCATCACTCACCTAGGACTCCAGGATGCCCAACCTCCCTCCCCCGTTTGTTCATTCTACGGCACGAGGACGCACCTAGTGGGAGGGGGGAGTAATGTCACCGCCACCATCTGTCTCACCTTCCCCGGACTCCACTTCCCAGTATCCCTCTGGTTCCTCACCTGCACTCCATTTCCAATCACTGATCACCACCAGCTGCCAGTCATCTTCTGCACCATTCATAAGGTCCTCACATACTTCACTGACGGTCGGGTCTCGTCAATGGAAAGCACGTCTATCGATATGCACCACGTCCTTGTCTACTCATATGTCAATCTTCACGACCGTCTTACCTATTATCTACTCACCAGTTGTTCCTACCAGCAGTCCAGGCTATCCTCATCCCCTGCTCTCTGTTGTCTCCATGCTCATTGGTTCCTGGATCTCCTGGAAAAGACAGAAAGACTGCATCAGTCACAGATAAGCTGAACCAAGACTTTCCTTATCCAAACCCACTTACCTGGACTGCTTTCTCTGTTGTGTTGTTGTTTCATCTGCACTCAATAATCTTGCTGTTGTTTACTTCACTTACCTCTGTGTTCCTCATCTATCCGCTGACACATGTTTACCACTTCAGTGCTTTTCCACTTGTCACCCAAATCACCCAAAGAATGCATACTTAAACACTTCTGAGAAAAACAAAATCATTTAACCATAAGCATATATGGATAATCATATGGACATTATACAGAAACTCAAAATTTCCCCCACAGTCTTGTTTGGCTTCTGTTATTGTTTGGGTTGAGCAACAGTGGAGCATTGAAAGACCCTCATCCAGAACTCAGATCAGGAGCTCTTCTGGGCAGTGGATCAGTATGAATTTGTCATCATGCTGTGTTCCAGAGATCTCCAGTGCTTCTGGCACTTTGAACACTATGGTGAGAGCTTCTACTTACACTTCACTGTAAGACATTGTTCTGCATTTAAATATTAGTATGAACTTGAATCGTTTGAATGTTTCAGCTCAGTATGTGTGTGTTCAGGTCCAGCTGGTGACTGTGTGGCCCTTGATAGACATCTATCTGTGATATTAATGCTCCGAGCGGATTAATAATCGGCACAGCTGACGATTGTCAGATTGTCTTCAGTGTTGAGGAGACTGGTGAGTCTCACCTTGATACGTGTTTTAGTACATCTGCTGCCCACGTTATGAACAGAAAAATCATCTGTTTCTAGAACTCAAAGAGGATTTCATGTGGACCATTCAGTGAATCCCAGACACAGAATAATTCACACAGAAATTAAAAATTAATGTTGTTTATAAAAATTTGTTGTTTTTTCCAATGCAATATTAAAGGAAGAAATATTCTAAATTAATTGATATTAAGTATAGTAAAGTACACTTTCAAACTCCAAAAAGAAACCAAAAACACAAGGAGAGGACTGGAAGCACCACATTTCTACCACTACTTTTTGGCCAGTCAGCTCCAAAATATATACAATGGATTCATCCTAACCCATCAGAAAACATGGCTAGATGTTGAACAGTAAATTTTAAAGACATTAAAATTTCAGAATTACCTTTCTATAATCAGACAATCAAAAAAACTTCACTGTTTTAAAACGCAGACAATAGCAGCAGCTCTGACAGCCTGGTGGAAATTTCATCAAATCACAAACACCCCACTTGCACCATCTAAATACACCATCTACTTACAAATCAAATCATCTACTCAGACAATAATCTAGACCTTCCCCCTCCAATCTCAGAGCTAATTAATATAACCTCCCCAAAAAAATTACTCTCCAAAATATATAAAATATCAAATCAGACAACATTAAGCCTACCCAATGCTAAATGGGAATCAGACTTATCCATTGCTCCCAATGCCGCTTCTGGACACAATCTGCAAAAATATCTACTTCATGACAAAAACGCCAACTTACAACTTGAACAGTATAAAGTACTTCATAGATTTCACCTAACTGGACGGAAATTATTTAAAATGGGTTTCGCTTCAGAACATGCTCACATTGCACACAAAACACTCCAGACACCTATTTACTCGATATTTGGCATTGCACCTCAGTTAAAAAATTCTGGGAAAACGTTACTGACTCACTATCCAACCTTATGGGTTGTCACATCTCGCTATCTCCCTCCCTCTGTATATTAGGTGACATATCCTATTCAATTTAAACAGTACAAACAGTCAATTATTCCTACTGGCTCTAACTATCGCCAAGAAAACTATCCTCATGAACTGGAAAATCAAGGAACTCCATACACATTACAGCTTGGAAAAATTTACTAATAGAGTACATCTCCATGGAAAACTTGTCTACCTCCACTCAAAATAATACATCAGAATTACATCCTTCTTGGTTATCTCTCATTAATTTCCAACAGTCATAAATCCACTGACCTTCTTTGTCTGAAGCCATCCTCAATGATACACCATCAATATTCACACATGATTGGGGGGAGGGGGGTCAGGAAGAAGTAGCAACACCGACTAATATCAAATATAAATAAAATACTTAGGATTATATTTAAATCTCTCTCTCTCTCTCTCTCTCTCTCTCTTTCTGTGCCCCTCCCTCCCTCTCCCTCCCCTCTCCCTCTCCCTCCCTCTCTCTCTCTCTCTCTCTTTCTCTTTTTCGCTGCTTCTGGACCCTGGTTGGCTGTGGCATACTAGTCCCTGCCATGTGCGATTCTGATTAGTTGTGGGTGGGTGTGATGTGGGGCCAGGGGCCTTGGGCTTTCGCCCTCCAGCTTGTACTTTCACCTGGGATTTCTTGTCTCCGGCTGGTTCAGCACATGTCTTGCTGTTTTAATGCTTCACATATTAGATGAGGTGCACACAGACATTCATTTGGAGCTTAAAACAAGTTTAAAGCAAAAGAAAAAAAAACGCACACACACATAGGGTAAGTGTGGCGTGGCGGCCTGGGCTTTGCACTGGGCTGGTTCCATGCTGCACGCCATGCTTTTTTAATGCATTATACACTAGTTGACATACACATATGCCTATCATGAGTATAACAATGAATGCAACCTTATAAAAAAACAAACAAACAAACAAAAAAAAACACACAAAGACAGGGTAAGCGTGGCATGTGTGTGGCGGCCGGAGCTGGGTGTGGATTTTTGGACCCTGGGCCCTGCAGCACCTCACCTTGATGGCCCGTTGCAACATGACGCTGGCGGTGATCTAACCTATGCTGTGGCCATGGGGGGATCAGAGGCAGCTTTATAATAACTTATCTTTAATAACTGTATCAATATTACCATTATTAATATTATTATTATTGTTATTATTAATATTATTATTATCATTGCTATTACAACTACTACTACTATTATTATTATTATTATTATTATTATTAATATTAATATCATTGCTATTACTACTACTATTATCTTTATTTGTCCTCTTCCTGATCATGTAACCTCCCCCTCATTCCGGATGAAATGAGTATATTTGTTAATATGTTTATCATTACTACTATTACTAATACTATTATTACTATTTGTCTGTCACAGACATGCCAGGCTCATCACTCACCCAATCACGACGCACTCCCTCACCAGAATACTGATCACGCACACCTGACGCTCCTCACCATCCCAATCAGCAGCACCATAAAAGACACTCACAGCCACACAGTCATTGTCCGGTCTCATTAACGCATACCTACCCGAATGCTTACCTTACAGACTCCTCGAACGACTACTTAGCTGTCTCCAGTGTGTTTCCTAGATCCTCCGTGTTCTCCAGTCTCCCGTGAGTGTTTCTGTGTATCTTTTGCTCCAAGGACCATCTGCCATCCAAGTCACCTAGAAGAAACAAGTATTAGTATCACAGTCATCACGATCACAAACTATCTGGCTTCACTCACCTGCACTTGCTCTGGGTTTCAAAATAAACATCATTAACCTTACCTGTGTCTCCGACCTCCTCTGTACTGTAACATTGTCATTTCTTATTAATTTAATTTATCATTATGTTGTTGTTGTTGTTATATTACTATTACTATTATTATTATTATTATTGCTATTACTATTGCTATTGTCACCCTCCTCATCCTCCATTCTCCAGTTTTTTGTGTGATACTATTATTATCATCATCATTATTATTGTCACTATTTTTTTTCTTCATTTCATTTATTTTATTTTATTTTTATTTTTTTAACTCTGGTTATGTCTGTTGTACTTCCCTACATGCTCCTTATTTATATATTCCACTCCCACCAGTTACACTTACAGTTACACACACTCACAAATCTTATTGGCTGTTATGTATGCTTTGTTGGTCTGAAACTTTCCTCCTGCTCTTTGGATGTGGTACCTCCTCGTCTCTTCATGGAAGTGCTGAGTGTCATTGAACTTTTTGTTTTAACAATAATAAATTGTAGCCTATCTCAAGGCACTGTTCCATCATTTCTGAAACATGCAGTAGTGAATCCACTTCGAAAAAAGTTCAGTTCTGATCCTTATATTTTGGACAACTACCGCCCCATTTCAAAACTACCATTTTTACCAAAAGTAATGGAAAAGGTTGTCTTCCATCAGTTGACTGCATTTTAAATGAGAATAAAAAGAATAACAAGTTTCAGTCGGGTTTTAGACAATTATAGTACAGAGTCAGCTTTGCTGAAGGTGTTGAATCATCTTTTGTTTGCTGTGGATTCAGGTAATGTAACAGAGAGGGAGTCCACTGGAGGCAAGCGTAGTGTAGAACCCATGTGCAGTTTGACGTAAATAATCCAACAAAAACATAACATAAACAATGACTTGGACTTGACTTGACT
>JAOTNS010002134.1:0-45260 GCA_028476615.1 Culter alburnus | reverse complement strand
GGGTTCGATTCAGGAGCCATTGATCACTTCACCCTGTTCTTCTTCAGAAATCCAACAGTGGCCTTATGTGTGTAAGTGCAGAAAATGTATGTCTTTTATTTTGTATTTGTCTTGTATGTATTTCCGGGTATGTTGGTCACGCGCTGGTTGGTGCAGGTATTTACGTAAGTGTTTCCTGTTTTTGAATGTAGGTGCGTAGAGAGGGGGTGAGCAGGTGGGAATGCTCACTTTCTGTTGACCGTTTTTTAACCATTCTCAACCTGTCTACAGTTTCAAGTATGTTCTTTTCATTGACTACAGTATATTTCATCAAAACAACAATAAATGTACTTGGCTTTAAATGCATGGGAAATGAACGCGTCACACAGTTTTGTCCTGGCTGCTTAGCCTCTCAGCGGCTATAGGTTGCCGCTACAATGTGTGTTTAGGATCATTGTCATGCTGGAAAAGTGCACGACGAAGAAAAGGCTCAGAGTGATGATAGTATCTTCTCTTTCAGTATAGAGCAGTACGTCTGTGAAATCATGATGTCATCTATAAAATGCAGCTCCCCGACACCAGCAGCACTCATGCAGCCCCACTGTGTTCCTCACCTTTGCAGCACCATACAGTTTTGAAGCTATCGGTTCCAAAAACATTTATCTTGGTCTCATCTCTCCAGAGTATAGAGTAGTCTTTGTCAGCATGGGCCCTGGCAAACTCTAGGTGGGCTTTTTTTGTGCATGGGCTTCAGGAGAGGCTTCTTTCATGGATGCCACCCATGCATGCCATTTCTCTGCAGTGTACGCAGTATTATGTCACTGGAAATAGTCACCCCAGTTAGGGTTAGTTCTCATCAGAAGATGCTCCTGTCGAGGTGTTAACTTCCATGGACGACCTGGACGTCTCTATGAGATGGTTGCAGTTCCATCTTTTTAAAATTTTTGTACATTTTTGTTTTCTTTTGTTACAGTATTCTGACTGATAAGTAAAGCTTTGCTGATCTTCTTGGAGCCTTAACCTTTCTGGTGTAAAGAAATTATTTTCTTTCAGGTCTTGTGACATTTCTCTTCCATGTGGTGCCATTGCTGACAGCATGAAATGGGAAGGGGTTTTAACACCCTTTTATAGTCAACTGTCTGCTGGACACCTGTGTAATGAATAAGTACACTCACCTGTGCTTGAATTCTTGCTAAATTAGATATTTGTAGTCTAAAATTTAGCTTTGCTCCAGAGACTTACAGTGGGGTGTACTCACCTTTGCATCACCCTAATTTGAGTAAAGCTGAAAATGTTGTTCTCTAAGTTATATTATTAACTTTACTTTCATGTTATAAGTTAAACAGATGTCGTATAAAACTTTTGGAAATTGTTCTTGTGTTCATTCATTGCGATATTGTTTAAAATGTTACTTTTCAAAGCGGGTGTACTCATTTACACTGAGCACTGTATACAGGCCAACATGGCTTGGGAAATGATATGTTCGTCTTCCTCTGCCATTCGCAAAATGGATTAAGACATGCTTTTTTGGTCCATAAATAATGCGCAAATACCAGTAAATTGACGAGCACAAACATTAGTAAATACTGTTGCATGATTCATTTAAGTACTCTCCTCCCATAAATTTCGCATCTGAAAGGGAAGAATGCGCAGTGTGCATGAGTGCCAGGAGAAAACACAGCGGGCAATGAGCACTCAACATGATTTCAAAAACATCCCAGCCTCAGATCGCCTAATATTTAATCCATGTTGCAAGATGTTTCAAAAAGAGGTGGGGACAATATCGACCCTGGCAAAAAAAAAAAAAAAAAAAAAAAAACGTCCCACCTGCCCCACCCACAAATTACCTATGTTGAAACATCTGACCTTTTACACATTTTGTCACAGCCTGTTTTTACCTTGAATTGCTCTGTAAGTGCATGTGGTCTCCAGAGCCATCTTGTCTTTTTTCCCTTTTCCCTTCATGTTGAACTGGTGTCATGAGAAATTACTGAAGAGCCTGAAGACATTTCAATTACAATCTTAGGTCAAGCTTTGAATTGATCACTGACCATGGGCCTATAGGAATAGTTCACCCAAAAATAAAAATTATATCATAATTTCCTCACCATCAAGCCATCCTAGGTGTATATAACTTTCTTCTTTCAGAAGAATACAATCAGAGCTATATTAAATAATATCCTGGCTCTTCCTATTATGTAGTTTGTTAGACCCAAAAATGTATGCATGTGTCACAATGATTGATGCTGATGATGAATACACTGCAATAAATGTTCTTCTTACTCAGAAAAGCATATTATGGGGGGAGGGGGTGAAATTGGACATAATATCTTATGTAATTTACTTGTCTAGTACATGCATCTTCACTTGATTTAAGAATTTGTTTGATATTTGGACTGGAAACAAAAAAAGTAAGAAAATATTTTTTTATTAAATTACCAGTCTCTCACTGGTCTTGATAGATACAGTACATTTATTAGCTTTATTTATTTATTAGGTCCACAACCCTGATTTTCAGTAGCCCTATGTGTTGTGTCCCATGAACCACCTACACTAGAACATTGAGTGTTTGAAAATAAACTTATAAGCCCAGGGCGTTGAAACAGGCATTTTCAATTTAAATAAACCTGGAATACAGCAAATTGTTATATGGCTTTCTTCTGTGGAACTTAAGTAACTCAAAGATTATTACTCATACGACTCAAAGAGATGGATTTCTTTTATTATTATTATTAAACTGTGTTCCACAGAAGAAAGGAATATACATGATGGTAAATCAATGATGAGAGAATTTTAATTTTGGGTGGAGTATCCCTTAACATTTAAAATTCTGGCAAAGGACAAGCTAAAAGACAAATACAAAAAGGGGGTTCTATGACCTTTTAAAAATAAGTATCAGAAGCCTCAGATTTCCTGATCAGTGTGCTACTAATATGTTGAAACATACCGGTCAAGGACTTTGTGGACACAATCCTTTACATCCTTTCCTCCAATTCGAGCAAGTTGCAGCACCTGTTGAAAGTCCATACGAAGTCCATAAAAAACTTTTTTTTCACTGAAATATACCCTAGGAATAGCAAATAGTGTACTTTATTGCTATACTAATAATAACTGTACTCATATATATTCATTATGCCTGAGCATGGTGAAACGAACAGTGCATTTAACAAATGATAATCCACAGCAACTTTTCACAACAATATAATTTATATACATTAATTTGTGAAAGAGCCCCGACACATATGTTTCTCAGAGGAGTATGGGGAGAAAACTGAATTTCTTCAGCAAGCAATGCATTTTTTTTGTGCGAATGACTAAGTGTATGCTTCAATGAAGGAAGCTCATTAATTTAGAAAAGTGTTCACTTCAATTACTGAAACTATACTGACTGAAACGGTTTTAATGCACCTTCAAGCTAATGATGATTGAATATTTACACAGACCATGGTATAACTAAACCAAAATCATGGGGAACAAGTGCACTGTATACTTTGTAATACCAATCATACTTTCAGACTCTCTTTTGTAAATCCTACCAGGTTATCAAAAGCTTTTCTGTCATTGAGGAGTAGCTCCTCTCTCTGGAAATCTTCCATGGACTTCAACCTCTTAATATGAGTAGGTGAAAAGGCAGGCTCACTTCTGCCAAGGCGTCTGACCTCCATGTGAATCTCAATTAATTTATTCAAGACTTTTTTCTGAAATTCTGAAAAAAAAACAAACACATTTATTAGGGCTGCATGGTTTGGGGGGTGGGGGCAGAACCTCACTTCCCTGAGATAATGATCTCGCACAGACACAAAATATCAGTTCTAGCATTGCTAACTGGACATCACAGACTGTTCATTATCAAAATAAAATATAGTCAACCAGACATATTGTCAGCGAACATAGACTGGAGAGACTGGTAAGTTCCAAAGCTTTTTTACACAAAGGATAATGGAATCAACATAGCAATATAGCAAAACAGATGAGTGGAATGGAGACGGTCAATTATCACTGAAATAATTTAAGAATAACTTTCCTTTCTTATCTTATCTTTGAGGGATGAACACTTTCAAAGGGGTTAAGTATCCATCAGATAAGGGATAATCCACAATATACAGTCTAAGCATATGACAAGACTAGACAAAGTGTGTGTGTGGCTAGTCCTTTTAACTGGTGATTATTGTGACTGAGTGATTGCTGACAGTGAACAGGAGAGCAGAAGGAAAGATGGGAGATGCAGTGCAGATGCAGTGACTGAACTCGTGACCATGACACATATAAAAAGCTATAGCATACTGCTCAATTTAAATTAGTAAGTCTGTATAGCCTACAATCTGTGCCATTAAGTGCAACTGCCACACCATGATATAATGCCAAAACACATTTTGCAGTTTGATATTGCTTGAAAAACTTTAACACTTACTTGCTGTTGGCATTGGGAATATATCTGTTGACCGCTGAGACCCTGCATCTCCAGTACCTGTATTAGAAAACAAGTCTTTTCAGGAAAGCTTTAACAGATCTAGTTAAAGATCATAATTGTACTTGATACATTTTTTTTTTTGTAAAATTAGTGGTGCACTGATGCAGCTTGCAACTTGTTGATCTTTGTGGCCTCATGCTTACCATGCCTTGGACTGATGCTGTGCCTGGAACTGATGCAGTCATCCCTGGACCTGATGCTGTCGTTCCTGGATCCAGTGCTGTGCCTGTACCTGACACTATCATCCCTGGACCTGACGCTGTCAGATCCAGTGCTGTGTGGACCTGACGCTGTCATTCCTGGATCCAGTGCTGTGCCTGTACCTGTCATGGACCTGACGCTGTCATTCCTGGATCCAGTGCTGTGCCTGTACCTGACACTATCATCCCTGGACCTGACGCTGTCATTCCTGGATCCAGTGCTGTGTCTGGACCTGACGCTGTCCTGGACGCTGTCATTCCTGGATCCAGTGCTGTGCCTGGACCTGACACTGTAGTCCATGGAGCCATCATTGGACCTGTTATTTTAGTTATATTCATTTTTGTCACTTAAACATGTTTGTTTATTGCTATAATACATGTTTACTGTTTGTCTGTTCACATTCTGTTCCGTATTTATTTTGGCACTGTTTTGTGTCTTATTTGTCTTCACAGAGCAATCATACCCACAAACACAAATTAAATATAAGTATCAACTTGATACTGAAGTACTGGTAATTTTGACAACTCTACTCGACAACACTATAAATAAAGTGCTATTTATTTGATCTAATCTATCATATAAACTGTGACTGGATCTGACCGGTTGCTGTGCCTTGCACCATTACTGTGCCCTGATGTGGTGCTGTGCCTGGAGCTGTCGCTATGCCCTGGTGTGACACTGTGCCTGGAGCCAGCATTGGATTTAGGACTTCCAGCTTTTGTGTTTACATGTGAGAGTCTGAAAAGCACACGAAACATCTTATTTAGCATGATTGTTTCTTAAACAAAACAGTGGCTGATTTAATATGATTAATAAATACTCACTGGATGTGGACATTCCGCCCCCAGACCCACCAGCAAATTTAACTGGACTGGGCAAGGCTGGAATTTCAGTGTCTGAAACATGAAAAAATAAACGCGTAATGGCTTTTAGGTTATATAAATAAATCATTTTTGTATTGAACAAATTATGTCATCAATACTCACAAGTTGAATTTTCAGCTAATTCATTCATAACTGGCTTTAATTTTGTTGGTGCAATGGGAAAGGGGGGCAGCTTGTTTCCTACAAAGATGCAATTTAAGTCAAAAGTAAGAAATATCCATCCAACATAATTAATGAATAATGAAATATTGCCATCGTATGAAATAGTTACCCATAATGCTCTCCTCCTCCAACTCATCAGAATCTTTCAAATCAAATCAACATTTGTTTTAAAGCATGAATGTTTAAAAATGGTGTTCAATTAGTAGATTTCAATGTTTGAAATTTGTTTATTCAGTGTGAAAGATACCAACAACATAGTCATCAAAAGTTTTTTTTGCTCTTTTCCTCTTGCCCCCAAACACTACCTCTTCCTCCTCCTCCTCCTCCTCAGCTTGGCTGGTCAGGTTATAGTTTTCACAGTCACGAATGTTGCCTAGGAGTCACATACAATTGTGTAATAAACATTGTAACAACTGTATTAAACATACTAATAATGTAATAAACACTGTTTCAAACCATTCTTTAAACTTACTTGATGTCATTTTTATCTTAATTAGTCGGAACATCAGCCAGTCTTCCTGGGGGTCCCTTTTCATCTTGTAAGCTTCTTTGCTTTAGTGTTTGGCCATCTTACTGTTTTGTTATGTATATTTATCCAATTATTAGGAACTGTACCCTCCGTCTCCCTTCCATTCTCCACCCACACAGCCCTGGCATACATGTCCTGAAAAAGACAGTAAATGCATGTTGCTTTAAGATGCATGTTATTTTTTTATTTAGCATAAGTCCATATCCATATAAACTTGTAGAACAGGAGAAAGTATAGATTTTTATCAGAATGTGGTCACTAAGAATTAAACCTGTGACATTGGTAGCACCTTATTCTACTAGTTCAGCTACAGGAACACCTAACATTATTAAAATCATTAACTGTACTCTTCTAGATAGAAGCACAGGTCCTTAATACCTGCAGGGCATTTCTGCGTGTCGCACCTCCACCAGTGCCAGTGGGCCAGCCACAAGTTCATCAGCTGGGAGCCACCCATCACAGATGTTTTACCACATTAATCTCAGAACATCTATGGGTGGTGGGGCAGCGGAAGGGGCATCTCCCTACCGCTCCCTATGGCTGGCCCAATGATCCTTAGTTTCCCCACCTGGGGTCTTTCCTTCTGAGCCATAACCAGAATCTCTCTTTCTCTGCCTCCTCAGCCAGTTCCCTGAGTGCTGCCTTTTGCTTCGATCCAGTAATTCCAAACATGGAACAAACATGACGATATGGGCTCGACTTCAACAGGGAATATACATGATCTCTTCCCATGATACTGTGGGCTCTGCCATGATTACTCTTGATTACTCATGATTACATACTCTTCTACACTTAATTAATATATTGATTTGACTAAATTCAACCTTCATGATTTGTGCTCCATGCCATGGCGTAGGGGTATGAGGACATAACCTCCAGATTCTCGTGGAAGGCAGGCCACCTTGCGGAGGAGATCTTTTTGAAGAAGTAGTCTTCTTTTCATCCTGCCCTGCCCATTTTCTGTGCACACTATATTCAGAAGACGGGAACTGCATGGTTGATTAAACAGTGCTGATGTGTGGCGCTGGTTCAGAATTTCACAATCAAAAGTTCCGTCTGCATTTTTTTCTCTAATGAAAGCAAAGCTTTCATCTCTCAAGAGAAAACAACAGTCTTTGTCTTTCACAGAGGCAAACACAGGCTGTGTGTCAGGTTGTGTTTTGCTCTTGTTCACTTTTGCATGTTCAGTTTCTGACATACGCCTAGTGACTTGTTCAACGGGACTTTTTCCATTCCTCACTGATTTTTTGATTTGTTGAAGGAAATTCTCAAAAGAAAACAACTAATCTCATTTAGTGAGCAGTTGAAGTGTGTGACATCTTCATGAAGATGGATCAGTCCATGTACATTGTACACGGGGAAACAGTTTCCATACAGGTCAGCACTGGACATGACGAAGTGTTTCATCAGTTCTTGAGCGAACTGGAGGTAAGCATTCCTGGTCCTGTCATCTGGCTCCAGCATTACTGACATGGCTACTGACAATGACAGGAAATGCTGGTACTTCTCAGGAGACAACACACTCTTCAGCACCACAGGTCCTGTGTACAACAAAAACTGGCGTAGTTCCGTGGCCTTCCATCTGTCCAGTTCGTGCAAACCCCGGGGTTGCCGTGCAAATTCGCTTGGCATCTTTCCTCTCAGCGCACTTAATTTTTGAGTGATCTCTTCTTTTTGCCTTGCAGATAGCCGACAGAGTTTTGGGCCACGAATCAAGAATGTCAAGAGGCGCCTGACTACTCCCAAGATGACCAAATGCATGTAATCTAGTACAAAGGCACTTACACAAGGTATTCCTGCGGCAATTAAGGGACTGACACTGGTTTGATGGTTGCTGTACTCTGCTCTACTGAACGCTTCGTCTGATCGAGGGGCATTCCTTTTCATTGAACACAATTCTTCCCTCAACATAATTGCCTCTGATTAAACATCTTTCACAGCTCTCGTAAGAATTGTGATTCTTTATACATTTCAGGTTTGCTCTTGCTGGCGCATCACAGATCAGAGCTTTAATTTTGACAGTGTAAGTCTGGTCTTGATAACTAAGTCCATTGTTCTTCAGATGCTTGTACTCATTCAAGAAGTCAGATAGAAACTCATCAAGGGGACTTGGCTTCTGCTGTCCGCAAAATATAGCAATGATAAATGGGTCAAAAGTACCAAACTTTGCCAAATTTGGCCAGAATTGGATGCCGGTACTTTTGAAAAGAGGGATGCCATCAATGTTAACACTGAGGTGTACCTCATTACTCTCTGTCTGGCTTAAAAATGGGCAGATCCCCTTTTCTAAGCCAAAGTACTTGTACTGCCCACCACATTTAGCCACAGATGTTTTGTCTTGTGGTGTAGCAAGAAGTGTTCTGGCATCCATAGGCAACAGGTGCCCTTGCTTTCTTAATATTGACAGTAAACTGATTCACAGATCTGTGAGTCTCTCTGTTTGTCGTGGCCCACTTTCTCAAGTCATCTTCTAAGTTTACATTCACTTGTTCATCACTCTGTTCTTTTTCTGACTCTGTAGAACTATGGTTGTCATCATTGTTGAATTCGAAACTGTCTGAACTATTTGAAGTCTCTGGCTCATTGTCACTGTCAGAAACATTTGGCATGCCCAGTGGAAAGTCATCACTATCTGAATCTTGCAGAAATTCATCCAGTTCTCGTTTTCTTTCTCGCCATGTTTTCAAGTAAGCCATCTGTAAAACATGTAATTCTACATAATATTATACTGCAAAAATATTATTTTGTTCACTCAACTCAACTTTTTGAAGATTTTTTTTACATTGTTGTTAAGTTGCATTTACTTAGAACATTAACTATTTCAGCTTTGTAAATTTAGTTATTTAGTTGGAATAACTTTATAAGATTAACTTTTTAATATTTCAGTACCAATTATTTTTCCTAGTTAAACCAAATAATTTTTTTTTTTTTTATAAATTGTTCTTTTATTTCAGTTGTATTTAAATTATTTTATTTCATGTTTTAGTCATGTTTCAGTTTGCAACGTTTTGCATTCCCACTTAAAATAATTTCCACTGCAAATAATCAGGGTTTCTATATTTGCCATGTCAAATTTCATATTTTTCCAGTATTCTCTTTAGATTTTTTTTTTTTTTTTTTTTTCAGGCCATATTTAATATCTGATATATGGGTTTATAATGCACCTGTTAACATGCACGTTACACTTTGAGACGAGAACTCTGACCATCCTATTACTTGCCGAATTGCCGAAAGATTATAACAGTGCCATTGTGCCTCAGTAAATTATTATTTATTATTATTATTACCAAATTAAATGAACATTAACTTTGGTATTGTGCAACTAAAAATGAAAATTACTTTCATAAAGATATTACAACTAAACATTATATCAGAATATTAAGACACTCTAGGACTGTTACCAAAAAATACAACTGCATTAAAATTATGAGATTGTTTTAAAAAAATCTTTGAATATACAAATAAGAAATGTAGGAAAGAATGACACTTTTAAACAAGAAACTAAACCACCATTAGGTGGCGGCAAGTGTCGGTCTTAATGAGTGAGTCATTGAGTCACTCATTCAAACGATTCGTTCAAACGGCAATCAATTTGTTCAAAACGCCAAATCACTCAGTGATGAAAACACGGTTGACTGTTGCTATGAGATGCGTTAAGGTTCTCCAGTGATCTTTGGAGCTATTTTCGCTGCTGAAGCAGAACAAAACTAGTTATAATATTGCAACTAAAATGTAAGTGACTTAATTTTAACTACTTGTTTATTGAACTGTTGTGTGATATCAGTGTCATTTTCATTCGTGAAGGTATTCAAAATTGCACTCTTGGTCGTGTGTTGCTTAACTATCTCATATGTTATAAATATAAAACTCCACATTTATGTGGACATAACTATGATATTTGAGTTTCTTTGTCTGTGTTGTACACATTTGTTTCGATTTCTCCTCAAGAGTAACCGCGAGCTGTCAGTAGTATATCCACTATCAGTCGACAATACATGAAAATAAAATCAGAATCAGAATGATTGAAGATGATGATTCCCTAATTATTATTATTATTATTTATTTGTTATTTACGTTATAATCAGACAACTTGTCCAGTCGGGCAAGTAAAAATCTCTTTCTTGCCCCCTTCAAAACTACTTGTCCCAGGCAATTTAATGTGGAGCCATGCAATTATTCCGTTAGGTGGCGGTATGTACCAACAGTGTTTCAACCACAATTTAAATTCTAAAGAAGAAGATCCCGGGAAGTTCAACTACTTCACTGCGACAGGTGAGGTTTTTCTATGTTTTTATTCGTTCTAGAGTATAATAAAGTTAAGAATCACTCTTACTCTCCCTGTTATTTAAGACAGTTCGAGACGTCTCTAAATTGGTTAGGAACTTTCCAGTAGGGCACTGATGGCACTGATGAGGCAGAGATGTGCGCATATCTTTCAGGGGAGAAAAAATATTTTTGAAATGTTTGACGACGAGCAGTTAATCAAACGGTATCGTTTGGACAGAGCAGGCATCATCTTTGTCAGCGCTGATTAATGTTTGGCCGAATTGTTCTTCCTTGCGCCAGTTCGGTTTTCTTGGAATCCACGGTGGCTGATTATATCATACAATCTGGGATACAATATCAGTCATCCAAAATCCCGTTTGTGGCACAGCAAAGTGTCGTGAATCTTAGCTGGGTCTCATTTCGGATGGGGCATTTGAAGGCTGCATACGTCATCAAGGATGTCTTATTTAAGAAAAGTAACCGTTATAAAGTAGACTATTGTGAGGTGAAAAATACTATAATTCCTTTCTTACTTTGCAATCTGTTACTTTTCTTAAATGAGACTGCCTCGATGATGTATGCAGCCTTCAAATGCTGACTTCGAAGGATGCAGCCGCTGAATTGGGACACAGGGAAGATTAGTCCTACCCCTAATTACGACTAGATGCTTCATAACTAACTTTTAAGCTTAGCTTTGAGCCAAGAATGTTTTTTACTCTTAAGTGAATTCTTAGCCGTGTTCTGGGGTTTGATAAATACACTCCATTGTGGGGTCGGAGGGACACTTATTCAGAGGCAGAAAGTGTTGGGAAAACTCCTCCCTGTTGAAGAGTAGTAGGTAACTAGGACGCTGGGAGTTGCTACTACTGTGACTCATAAACCGAAGCACTCTGACTCTTGCATTCAGACAGGGGAGCCCCAAATTTAGTGATTAAGGTAGTCATGCATGATATTTTTAAGCATATATTGTGATTATTTTATGATTGTTTTAATTTCTTTTCTATGTAAAGCACTTTGAATTACCAATGTGTTATATAAATAAACTTGCCTTGCCTTATCTCAGGAAGTACTGATCAAGGCATTGTGTTGTTTTGTGCTCTTGTGCACTTCTCCTGTTCCAGGGAACTTTTTTCCCCATTCCTCATTAATTTTTTGTTTTGTTTGTTGCAGGTAGTTTTCTAAAGGAAAACCACTAATGATTGATGAAACAGTGTTGAAGAGTGGCGTTGGTTTAGAATTTCACACAGCAAAGCTTTCATCTCTCGAGAGAAAACAGGCTGTATCAGGTTGTTCACTTTTGCATGTTCAGTTTCTGACAAATGCCTGGTGACCTGTTACACGGGACTTTTTCCAAAACTGCAAATTTCATTTAGTGAGCAGTTGAAGTGTGTGACATCTACATGAAGATGGACCAGTCCATGTACATTGTACACCGGGAAATACTTGCCAGCCATACAGGTCATTGTGGGCGAAGTGCTTCATCAGTTCTTGAGCGAACTGGAGGTAAGCATTCCTTGTCGTTTCATCTGGCTCCAGTATTATGGACATGGATACAGTCTACGTTTACATGGACATTTTTTGCTTCAATCTGAATAAATTCTGATTGATGAATCCGAACATAGTGTTCAAGTGAATACTAACTAAAGAGATCGAGTTGATGTCTGTGTTTATATGTTACAATCTTCTGATTGGATTTAAGCTTTTGACTACTTAATATTTATGCGTCATTATGCTACTAATACGTCATTCTCTCCAATTTCGGTTTTCAATCTGATCGAGTGTTAAAATGTACTCTTGATTGGATTACAAAAGGAATAAACCACCCCTTATAATCCAAATAAAATTTTAATCAGATCTGGCCAATTAACTCCAACTGATGTGGTTGTACGCGACTTTTTTATTTCATTGTGCTAACTAGTCTGATTACAATTGGATTATTAGGGTCCATGTAAATGCATGACAGGAAATGCTTGTAACTCTCAGGAGACAACACATTTTTTTCTGCACCACAGGTATTGCTGTAGTTCCGTGGTCTTCCACCTGCCCAGTTCGTATAAACCCCAGGGTTGCCGTGCAAATTCACTTGGCATCTTCCCGCTCAGCGCATTTAGTTTTTGGGATATCCCCTCCCTTTGCCTTACAGATAAACGGGCCACGAGTCAAGAATGTCAAGAGGCACCTGACTACTCCCAAGATGACCAAAGGCATGTAATCTAACACAAATGTGATTACACAAGGAATTCCTGCAGCAATTAAGGGGCTGACACAGTTTGGTGGTTGCTTTGCTCTGCTCTACCGAAAGCTTAAAAAGAACAATCCAGTGCAAATCTAAGTGGATTTGGCTTCCTATTTGTATAATGCAGGTTTGTATGATAACATGTAGTAACATATAAAATAATTAACAATATGTACAATATATACATTACATTTTAAAATGATATCAAATAATAAAATAGGGAGAAAATAATGGATTTATTTTTATCTGCACCCGTTTTAAGAAATTCTGCTGTGTGCATATTGTACAGTGGTTGCCATTTTGTCATGATATGAGTCAGGTTTTCACTTGCTAATGTTTCCCTAAGGCAGCTGTTAGAGTTTGTATTTTTTTTTTTTTTAAATTTTATCTGGAAATCTTTGTGTTGGACTGTAAAGATTTGTGCCTATTTTCTTGATGTTAATAACAATTATTCCGTTAGGTGGCTGTATGTACCAACGGTTTTTCAACCACCATTAAAATACTGAAGAAGAAGATCCCAGGAACGTTCATCCGGTCTATTGACACGATACTTTGTTACTTCACTACGACAGGTAAGCAATTTCTATGTTCTTATTACATTCTAGAGTATTAAGAATTCTTTACTATCACTAGTGGTCCGTGATTATCATGTACAATTGGATCCCGGAAGTACTATATCTTTGGCCATGAGGATTAACTCAGGATGTACCAATCAAGGCATTGTGTTGTGTGTGCTCATTTGAATTAAATCCACCTTCTCTAAATATCTATATATAATATTTACTATGGAGTTGAACATATTCCATATATTCACTGTAAAGACAAGCATCTAAGTTGTAAAATGACACCAAAGTTTTTACAAAAAAGCATTAGCTGGGGGTAGACATACTTAATTGTGTGGCTGTCGTGTTTCTATTGCTCTAGAACAGTGGTTTTCAACACGGGTTTTCTTGATTGTTTTCGCTCTGCATAAAAAATAAAAAAAAACACTGGCTCTCCATCGCCTCCATCTTTTACATCGCCTCTACGAACTGCGTTCAGAAGTGGCGACATTTCTTGTTGATGTCCAACCTTGTGCAGTACCTGGATGACCCACTGTGTGTTGTCATACCTTGTAGACATTTACGACAGGTTGCATTTGTTGAGCACATCGATGCAAGGGAGAGATGCGTCAACATCTTGCTTTTTTTTTTTCCCCAGACAAAGTCAGTACATTTGTTGGCAAATGGGATCTTTGGCGTAATTGGCTGATTTAATACAATTTTTGACATGTTTCCCAACTTCGCTGACTGTGTGCAAGATCCCTTCAGTTGCCCAGGAAAAGACGTTTGAGTTGACAAGGAGGAGCAGTTAGTTCGTTAGAGTGATTTCTTTAGCTCTTGCTGTCTGTCTTCGTTTAGATTGAGTGTGATGACTGAATAATACATAATGAAGAATGCAACATGTTTCCATGTAAAATAGCACACATTATTACAACTTGGCATTCTCTTGTTCAAAGTAGTTATAATGTTCAGAAACATTGTACAAGTAGCAGTAGTAATAGTTATAATAATAATAATAATAATAATAATAATAATCGTAGTAGTAGTAGTAGTAGTAATCTGGTGGATTTTGTAGGCAGGTTATGACTGGATTTAGATTTTTAAAATGTTCTGTAAAGAAATACCAATGCTTTGTTTCATAAAAATATAATAAAAATGTAAGGCAGTGGTTCCCAACCTGTGGGCCACAGCCCACTAGGGGTCCTCAGTGATCCTCCGGGGGGGGGGCCGTGAGATAAATTAAAATGACTTTAAATATATTAGTAATAATTCATTAATTTAATTATTAATATGTTACATTAAAAAAAAAAATTAAATTGCAGTATTGATTCGGAGAGGAGGGGGGCCTTGGCATAAAAAAGGTTGGAACCCACTGCTGTAAGGGAATAATATTTTTTTTTATTAAAATTACAACAACATGACATGTTTTAAGTGAGTTTTTAATGTAATAATTTCCGAGCCCAAGATATTAATTAATTACTTTTCTTATTTTTTGAGAAAATTATTACAATATGAACAATATTACAATAATAATATAATACTTGTTATTACTTTATGAGTTGCTACAACAATTTTGTCTGTGTGAACCGGGGCCTGTTTCAGAAAGGAGGTTAAGTGAGAACTCTGAGTATGTTAACCCTGAAATGAGGAACTCTGGGTTTTCCATTTCAGAATGGGAGGTATGTCAAACCTGAAAGCAGGGTAAGTGAAGCCCGTTTCTGAAAGAGAGGTGACTTATACTCAACCTAAACTGGTCAGGAGCAGGTTTTCTTCAGTAAACCCAGAGTTTCTTTCGGTCTCCGTCCCCTTTTTAAAGTGCAAGTGATTTTTAAATAGTTCACTCATTCATTCATGCTGCAAAAATTCTTTTCTTACTGAGTATTTTTTGTCCTATTTCAAGAATTAAATCAAGATGGATTTTCTATATAAGAAATGATATAAGATATTTAGTCTTCTTTCCTGGGAGATCTAAATAAAGTGCATTTTACTTAAGTAAAATGATCAATATCTGCCAGTGTGGTAATAAAAATAATGCAAACAGAAAACAAGATTATTCGGAGTGTCTATTACTTAGTGCAAATTTACAGTAGCTCCACCCACTAATATCACACATGATTAATAGCTTCAGTGGTTTAGGCAGGTGCGCAGAACTATCTTGTGACATGATTTGCCTGGGTTCGAATCTTCCTTTCTCCTTTCTTTCTTTCTTTCTTGCTCTTCTCACTTTTCCCAATACATATCACATCAGAGAGGCATTTATTTTCAATAAAAATGAATAAAATGTTCTAATTGTGGAAGTAAATGGCCTAACGGGTGTTTAATAATGAAATAATTTACACTGTGTTATTGCATCCTGTTAATGTACAACGATACTGAGTTACAAATAGTATGTATCTGCCAGTATAAAATATAAATGGCATCTAATAACTATTTTATTGCAAATAACTGCTACTTTTAGCCTACATGATAAAGAACATAATTTGCAAAATAAAAAAATGCACTTAATTTTTTTTATTTTTTTGGATGTGGGATACCATAAACATGAATATTAGTTCAATAACTTACCATTCTGACAGTTTTCACCTTTGATATTATAACAGTGATAAGAATTAAACTTGTGTTAACTCAGAAGTGTGCGGACGTCCTTTTGTCATGTGCTGTTGCCATTGTGAATTGTAATATCGGAGCTCCATATATGATGGCTTTTCATAGTCGCAGTACACACGCTTAACTTGGAGTCAACCTACTCAGAGTCGATTGAACTAACTGAATTTAGCTGTTCTGAAACAGAAAACACCAGAGTTTCCCATTTCAGGGTAAGTCAACTCAGAGTTCATGTTTTAACTTGTTGAACCTCCTTATTGAAACGGGCCCCAGGTCCAGATAGTTAACCCATCAATAAAAACACATGAAGTGACCAAGATGACCACATAAATAATAAAAATAAACACACAAACATTACTGAGAGCACCTTTAAAGGGGTAGTTCATCCAGAACTGAGATATTGTTGTTAAATGTCTCACTGTCAGTCCATCCAAGGTGACTATTATTTCTTCAATACAACGTTAAAGACTATTTTTTTTTTTAGCTGAAACCGTGTTCGTAGGCTGGGTATTGACACAATTTTCACGATTTGATATCGATTATTTTGGATGTAGTATTTCAGTTTCAGCACATGGCAAATTTTCTAGAGGAAAAAATCTCAACTAATGCTGTAAACTACACATGGGAGTCAGTTGGTACTAATAATAATTAAAGTTAAATTAAATTTTTTATATACACTTAAATTACACTCAATGATGTTTTTATTATAAATAAAGTTTAGAATTACATAATCATATTTCTACTCCAATTAGTTTTTTTTTAAACATAAACATTTAAATCACGGCTATCATAACTGATTTATTCAAACATGCATTAAATATTGAAGAACATTAAAAATTATAATAAATATGTAACGGTACATAGCTATATCAGAATGTTGCTTTATAGAGTGACTGAGTTTATGGTCACTGAATGTTTTTCTGAGGTAAATGTGACGTTACGTGACGTTTTTACAAGCTGTTTTATTGACGTCTTTCCAAGGTTTAAACACTGATTGAGCGATTACACGAGACATGAAATGGATTTTGGTAAGTACCTGTGGCTCTTGACAATGCATTGTGGTCTTATGAAGATTATATGCAACAGGACGCTCATGTTCCAAACTGTAATGAGACTGTTTGCTGCGACTGTGGATTATAGGTAATATTGTAGAAAATTGTTCAGTTTCTTGCACAGACAAATCATTTTGCTTCAAAAGACCTCAATGTACCATCAGGAGCCAGAGGTATTAATTTTGTTTGGCCTGTATATGTTTTTCTGACTCTTAAAATGCTAAAAAAGCTGTCGACCTGCATTTTTTTTTTAAATCAAGTACTACGGTTTCTGATAAAAATCTCCTTTGATGTTCTGCTGAAGAAAAAGTAACCTACACTTTGGATGGCCTAAGGTATGAGTAAATTAGCAGGAAATGTCAGTTTCTGGGTCAACTATCCCTGTAAGCAAAGAAAAATACGTACCTTGAAAAAAAGATGGCAGAAAAAAACTGTGGATAAGGCTGGATCAGTGGAGGATGATGTGAAATCTAATAAAGAAAAATAGAAATAGAATAGATATGTTACAATTGTTGACAGTACAGTATAGACCTTACCAAATGTTTATCAAATTATGTTGATATAATTATCTAAGATAACTCTAAAATAAAACTCAAACTCAAAAGACGAGCAGGGAGTGTGTGTGTGTGTGCAGAATAACTTAAATTAGAATAAGTAACTACTTAAAGAACAATTATTTACAAACCAATGTTAACATTATTTACAAACCAATGTTATAAACCTTTTACATTTTTAATTATGGTACAGGGTCATAAATGTAGAGCCTTTATTATAGGCCTGTCACGATAACTACTTTTTGTTGTGCGATATATTGCCTCAGAAATAATTGTGATATGCGATATTTTTGTCATTTTTAACACCATTTTATACCACTGAATATATAACCATAATATAACCGCATAATAATGCAAGTAGGCCCGCACACTTTCAAATGACAATGATTTACCAGTCAGATATGGCCTGTTGAGGTATCTGTTTAGATGTTTGGATATTATAACAGTGTTCTGTTATAAGATCTGTTTACATGCATGTTTGAAAAACTTCTTTTAACTTGAGTGTCTAAACAAAAATACTGAAAAGGTGTCAGTCAGAATACTTACAAAGCCAAAGATTAGCTCCTTGTAATGGCTCTGAAAAGAGCCTTTGGGTGTATTTTAGCAGCTGTTGAGACACAAGCAGTAGGGAGGGAAAACATGACCATGTGAGGTATTGCAAATGTTTGTACAAATGAAATGTATCCAGTTTTCATTGATCGTTATTGACTAATATGAGCATGGCAAATCAGTGATGCAGGATGCTAGATTGTATTTTAAAAGATGTATCCCTTTAATGTCTTTTTAAGATAATGATGACTCTGACTTGCTGCATGATGTAGCTTTACTTGATCTAAACAAAAATACTGAAAAGGTGTCAGTCAGAATACTTACAAAGCCAAAGATTAGCTCCTTGTAATGGCTCTGAAAAGAGCCTTTGGGTGTATTTTAGCAGCTGTTGAGACACAAGCAGTAGGGAGGGAAAACATGACCATGTGAGGTATTGCAAATGTTTGTACAAATGAAATGTATCCAGTTTTCATTGATCGTTATTGACTAATATGAGCATGGCAAATCAGTGATGCAGGATGCTAGATTGTATTTTAAAAGATGTATCCCTTTAATGTCTTTTTAAGATAATGATGACTCTGACTTGCTGCATGATGTAGCTTTACTTGATCTAAACAAAAATACTGAAAAGGTGTCAGTCAGAATACTTACATAGCCAAGATTATTCCTTGTAATGGCTCTGAAAAGAGCCTTTGGGTGTATTTTAGCAGCTGTTTGAGACACAAGCAGTAGGGAGGGAAAACATGACCATGTGAGGTATTGCAAATGTTTGTACAAATGAAATGTATCCAGTTTTCATTGATCTTATTGACTAATATGAGCATGGCAAATCAGTGATGCAGGATGCTAGATTGTATTTTAAAAGATGTATCCCTTTAATGTCTTTTTAAGATAATGATGACTCTGACTTGCTGCATCATGATCTAAACCCAAAATACTGAGAATTTGTCTGACAGGCAGTCAGAACATACTTACAAAGCCAAAGATACACTTCTTGTAGTGGCTCTAAAAAGAGCCTTTGTGGTGGATTTAGCTGTTGAGAAACAAGCAGAAGGGGAAAAAAGTATAAACATGACTGAATGTGAGTGAGGTATTGCAAATGTCTGTAAGTTAAAAATACTGCTAGATTGATCACTTACAAAAATCAGATGACAATAGACACTGAAAAAAGAGAGAAGATAATTATTTTAATGGTATAAATTCCCAAAGTTAAAAAAGCTCTGATTAATGAGTATGTGCAATAACATCTGAAATGCACTGACGAATCGCAGAATGCATTTGATGAGACCTACAACCTCATAACAATAACAAAACCATTAAGACACAGTAAGATGCATTTTTATTATTGAAACGCATTAGTGTTCTTGTTGTTGTTGTTTTATATAATATATTATTTAATTATAAAATGACGCATGGCGAGTCTTTTGTCTATGTCTAAGTGCACGCGCCAGCAAGGGAGAGACGACAGCCCGCGCGCTCACAGCCAAGAGCACGCGCGTTCATTTCCGATGAAAAGCGCGTCAGTGAAGTGAAGATTATTATTATTATTATTATTATTATTATTATTGATGATAATTGTATAAATAATTTGTTTTAAAGTAATGTTAACATGACAGATATAATCATAAACGAAGGAGATATGAGTAGGACTCCTAGCGCAAATGACGTCACACAGATATAACGGCATTTAACGGTAACAACGTTACATAACGGCATTGTGCAGACGAGTGGTTGTAGCACACAGAAAAGACGGAAAACCAGTGTTTGAAGTAAATGTGGTAACGTTACATTTGATGAAAAAGACAGTCCGTCGATTTTATGACAGTTTATCGTGTGAAATTTCGGCCGTTATTACCATGAGAAAAACGAACTTCCACTCAGACTGTCCTTATAATACGTTTTATTATTATCCTGTCTACATATTTTGTTTAGTTGTGGGCATATGTTGTGAATAAATTAATTTAAATAAAACGTTCAAGTAAAAAAAAAAACCGTTACCTCAGACAAAAACCGGCGGCGCTGTACTCCCCTCAGATGAGTATGGCTGTGCGCGCGATTGGCACGGACTCCAGGTTATATATGCCCGCTGCCACGTTTCGCGGGCTTGGCACGCGATGAAGGATTGGTGACAGAAGTATTAAAGTTTATATATTTTATTTTATCAAAAAATAATGTACATTTATATAATGATACCTTGCCTTATGTTACTAAATGACGATCAAAAAAAAAAAAAAAAAAATATAATATATAAAAATAATAATAAATCTGCTGTACCCATAATCCGTGTTTAAGTTAATATTAGGTCTCTCACTCTCTCTGTTTTTTATATATAATATATATATATATATTATATATATATATTATATATATATATATATATATATAATATATATATATATATATATATATATAATATATATATATATAATATAATTTGTTGTGTGTGTGTAAATTCAGTTAAACCTTAAAATTATATACTTTGCATATATTTGAAGTACATATTATTATTATTATTTTTTTTTTAAGTAAGCAGTTTATCACATTAAATTGTGGGGGGGGAAAAAGACTGGAAGTGCAAAGGGACCCAATGAGTCATATTTTCCCAGTTGTAAAATTGTCTTGTTTTATTTGTCTTATAGATATTACCTTAACCCTTATGCGCTGTTCGTTTGGGGTGTATACTGCTGTTTGGGGTTCAGAGACCAAAATGTAATTTTACTCAGTTATTGCTGTTTTTACTCTACATTTATTCAGTTTTTGGAGTATTTATATTTTTACATTTATATATATAAATTAAAAATATATTTTTTAAATAAGCTTTTTTTTTTTTGTATAAAACCTTTTATTCACTTTATAAAAGTCCCACATTTCTAACTTTCTTTCATGAGGATAACAAGTATAATTTGACATGCTTTCGTGCAAGATTTTTGTGCATCTTATGGAAAATGCAGCTTTAAAAGTAAAAAATTATCACTTTAACCAGTAGATGGCTGCAGAGCTACACTATTACTTCTACACTATTTACTTCACGACCGAATACTATGAATTCGAACATACTACTCTGTTTGCATACTGTTTTGTGCGTACTATATACACTCAAAAAAATGATTCAGGCCCTTCATAGATATGACACATTTAAATTTAATTCACTTTACTTAAACATATCTAATTAGGAGTAATACGTATTTATATTTAATGAGTCTAACATAAAATATTTAAATAGTTTAATCTATGAAATTTATTTAAATTTGACCAACTAAATTTAATTACATTTGGGAAATGGGAGTGCCTTCTGCGCATGCGCGAGACACGCTCAGACAACGCATTCACTCGTGTGACCGCCGGCGCCATTTTCTCATGCTGGTGAAAGGACCGTCTCGGCTGAGTCTCTGCTTTTGGATAACGTTACTCGTTGCTTTTGGATATTCGTTGCTGGTAAGTAATAGTTGTTTTGTATTTAAAAATTGATCTCAATGCCAAGGAATGTGTATATTATAATATTGAGTGAAATATGTTGGGTGAAATATAGCATTAAAATTATTAATCGAGGTGAATTGTTTTAACAACTAACGTAGATACAAACGCACCTTCGCTTAAATTCAGACTCACGTAATGTGCAAAATAGCATTGTCGGTGAGCAAGACCAGTGTGCAGTTCAGAATTTGACTATAGCTAACTGGCTGGCTAGCTGGCTTGATTTCTTCATTGAATACGTTGGCTTGCGATCGACTACGTACGTTACTCAATTCAAATCAAGTTTGCTAGCCCCGGGAACAAAGTGATACAAATTAATTTAGGGCTAGCAATATTTCCAAATCTAATATGCACGCTTCATACTTTTTTCCAGCTTGAACGTCGCGCTCATCAAAGTCACTGCTGCACACTTTAGCTTAGCTAACGTAGTTCTTTGGCATTCCCGCCATTTTATATCATCGTAGACCCAACATATCTAGATTTTTTTTGCTGTTTTTTGTTAAAATGATGGATCTGTGTCTCTGATGAGAAGTCTTGTGTATTTTTCAAATTTTCTGTGTTATGGGGAGCATCAGAGTTTGTGGGACTCTGTATAAAATTGAACCATTAACTTAACGTAATCAAAAGCGTCTGTTTTCATACGTTTACGTTATTCACATAAATTTCCATCTTTTTCACAGTTTGATGACGTCATTGAACATCATTGTGACTACCTCCTAGAGATAGTAAGTCATTCCTCAATAATCTATTTTTACATGTAATTTGTTAAATATGGTGTGTAATACTTTTATTCTTATTTTCAGGATTGTGAAATGTGCAGAACACCCCCACACAAAAAGTATGTTTTTTTTATTACTAGACTGATATAATATATGTATATATGTATATGTGTATAATATATATATATATATTATATATATATATATATAATTATATTATATATATAGATATATATATTATATTATATATATATATGTGTATATATATGCGTGTGTGTGTGTGTGTGTATATGTGGTGTATAAGTGTGTGTCAGTCGGAATATCAGTTCATTCTTTTTCCTTTTAATTGTAGTAATTCAGTGAAATTTTTATATGCGCAAGGAGTCTGACAACAGCCGGTATGATCTGATCTCACCATCATCGAGTCTGTCTGTGATTACATGAAGAAACATAAAAGATCTGAGACAGACTAATTCAGAGGAACCGCAGCAAGGTTCTTCCTGTGTCTTGGAGACATTGCTGCAGTTCTTCTGGATTTAGTCTGTCTCAGTTCTTTCTGTTTCTTCATGTAATCACAGGTGGACTTGATGGTGAGATCAGATCATACCGGCTGTTGTCAGACTCCTTGTGCATACAAAATCTCAATGGATTATTACAATTAATGGCAAAATAATTTGAAAATGTAAATTTCCTCTGACACCAATACTTACTTTTTCAAAGTACGTATGTATGAATGAATATAATATATATATATATTATATATAATATATAATTTTTTCTTCTGTTTCCACAGACTGGCCCAATTGGATTGACACCGTTAGCCATCAATACTTTTGTGCACGCTCTCATCACAGGGCATTACAGGACTGTACATTGCTGGTGTGAATCTCACAGGTAGGTCTTTCAATCAAGCACTAGTCACGGGGGTACCTGAAGGGTCAGTTCTGGGACCCCTCCCTTCTCTATATATTCATATACAATACCGGTCAAAAGATAGACACATTTATTTATTTACTATTTTTAATGTTTTTAAAGAAGAATCTTATGCTGATCAAGGCTACCATTATTTATTTATTAAAAATACAGAAAAAAACAGTAATATTGTGAAATATTACAATTTAAAATAATGGTTTTCTATTTTAATATACTTTAGAATATAATTTATTCCTGGATCAAAGCTGAATTTTCAGCATCATTACTCCAGTCTTCAGTGTCACATGATCCTTCAGAAATCATTCTGATATGATTTATTATCATGTTTTAAACGTTGTGCTGCTTAATGTCTTTTATAACCTGTGATAATTTTTGATGAAGAAAAAAACAGCTTTTTTCAAAATAGAAATCTTTTTCTAACAATAGAAATCTTTATCACTTTTTATCAATTAACACATCCTTGCTGAATAAAGTATTATTTCTTTAAAAAAAAAAATAAGGAAAAAATACAGACCCCAAACTTATAAAATATTTATTTTAAATAATGCTGTTATTTTAACTTTTTATTCATCAAAGAATCCTGAAAAAAGTATAACAGGTATAAAAAAAAATATTAAGCAGCACAGTTGTTTCAAACCTTTGACGGTACTGTATACTATTATATGGTACATGGATTCTCCTACCATTGCTATGCTGATCACACACTGCTTACTTTTCATTTCAGGCTGATGATCTGACAGTAGCTGCATGGATCTTGGACTGCCTGGTGGACATCTCGGCATGGATACAAGAACATCACCTGCAACTCAATCTGCAAAGACAAAACTTTCGTCTTCCCAGCCACTCTGATGATTCAGCATGATTTTACCATCCAGCTAGGCTCATCAACTGTAATTCCTTGTGGTAATCTTTGATGACCATCTGACGTTCAGAGACCACATTACAAAGACACTTGGTCATTTAAGTTTGCACTGCACTATACTAGGAAGATCAGGCCCTTCCTAATGGAGCGTCCAACACAGCTTCTCATCCCGGCCCTGTCATTTCTAGACTGGACTATTGCAACGCTTTCGAACATCTGCAATCTCTCTAACCCTAACTAGACAGCTGAATCCCTGACAATATTCAAGAAACAACTGAAAACTCATCTCTTCTGTGAACACTTAATGGCATCCTGCTGACTCTTAAAAAAACACTATGCTTTCACTATTAAATCCCTCACTGTTCTAGTTTGTACTATTCTGAATAATGTTTGAATCTTTGTATTTTTTAGCACTTCTTGTGTTTATTGCCTCCTTATGATGAATTGTTCCTTATTTCTAGTTGCTATGGATAAAAACGTTGGTCTAAATGAATGTTTAATGGTTAATATTTCAAAGTTATGATGCAATAATTCATTACTAAACAGCAAATGTTTATTTTTATATTGATCACTGACAGCTAGTGCATATTTCCATTGTTTTTTAATATTGTGGTTGTTTTACAGTAAATAACTGTTTTATACCTGCTTTTATGACTTTTAAATAAAAACAAACTAAAACTAAATTTTGTGTCAAACTAAATGATTTATTTTGAGTTGGACAAGCATAAATAAAATTATTTTTATAAATGAATCAATTTCATTTAAACTGTATTTGATAAAATTAAGTTGGACCAACTCAATTACATTTCATTGGATGAATTTGTCTTTTTTGAGTTGGGGCCACACATATTTATTGGATGGAAAACCTGCCATCAATTCAATTGTGTTCATCCAATGAGTTATTTTTTTGAGTGTAGTAGAGTATTCGATTTCAGGCGCAGCTATCTTTTCACAAGTTTTTCCAGTTTGATATATAAATATTATGAAATCACAATTATAACAGTAAAAAAAAATTTTTTTTTGTACTGAAGAAATCAATTTTCAATAATTTTATATTATTAGTATCAAACCTGTTACAATGAGAAAAGTTGGAGTCTTTAGAGTTCATAAAACATCTGTTTTTCATAATATAATTGCAATTTATTCAGTGTCTCATTTCTTTCCCGTAGGCCAGCTGCCACACCCTTAACGGCAACAATATGCATCTTGACTATCAAGCACCTAGTCGGTCAGGACTCGCACAGGTGTGGCTCTGTACGTATCGGAAGGTGGGTGCTTGGGAAGTTGACGGCTGGACCTCAGCTTCTTCATTCCAATCGGCTGTGTATTGATGATCTGCAAAAGCCAGAAGTTTTGTTGTTGTGTTGCACATTACTTAAAAATACAATTGCTTAAATTTTTTTTTTGATTCATTAAAATTACCGTGTTGTATTTGCTCCACTCCACTCTCAGTCCTTTCTATAATGCCACTCAAGCTTGAATGTCCTATTATTGCAGCCATTCTTTCATCAAAGGCAGATAGATCAGGTGGCCTCTGCCCTCCACCCATGTCTTTTTTCCTTTGTTGAAGTGAAATTCTTCTTTTTGCATCAAACTTAATATCAAAACATTTTTTTTACTTATGCAACTGTCTGAATTTCTGGTGAAACCACATTAAAAGCCTGCATTATCGCATCCCTCAGTAGTAACAGATTGAGGAGCCTGACTCAATGTTCACACAGCACAATGGATGTGAAAAAAAACTGCATATGCAACATGGCTGCTTCAATAGGTATATAATGTCTAAAAATATGAAAGCAATTCCAAATAATTTAAGAATTTTGCACCTTTTTTATGCATTTATTATTTTTATTATTGTATTATTTAATTTTGTTGTATAGATAATACTGACTGGATGAGAAATGGTGCTGAAATAGGTTTTTTGTGACCCTTAAGCTTTTTTCTGTTCCTGTTCAAAAAAGCAGGAGAAATAGTGAAACATGGAGTGCTATTTGAGTATGTCTGAATCCATTTAATTAAAAAGACTCAAAATCTGTTATGTGTTGCTCCTCAATGTTTTTTTTTTTCCTCCTATCAAAATCTATCATTTCTTTTGCAGGTGTTCATCTGTTCCCTTTCTTTTATGGCTGGTTTGGAAGGAAAATGTGTCAGTTTTACAGGAAAGAGTATTTGCTCTATATGCGTATAGCAGTGGCTCGCATTTGAATGGGGCTGGTATGCAGATCCCCTCTGAGTACAACCGAGTCTGTGTCAGCTGCAGTTCAGGCGGTGTCCTCACCAAAATATTCAACTAATAGAAAAAATATACCTTTGAACAAAAATAAATGGTAAATGTGTTCAGCATTCTGCAGATGTTTTTTTTAAGTGTATCCGACTATATTTCAAGTCATAATGTAAGCTGAATATATTTTGCATTTTTTGCATTAAATGCATGACAGCAGGCATGTATAATGAAGTGGTGCAGTCTGTGGAACAGCACTCCACAGTTTCCCAATGTAAGTCTGTGGTGAAAAATGGAACAGCAGCATGCTTTAATTGAGAGCCATTTTTTGCTTATTTTGCTTTGCATAAACCGCACTCCAGACGAATACATTAACTCCTTCAGCTATGTGTATATTAGTCTGTATCAGGTGAGGAAATAGTTTGTATGTCTGTTTTTCTTCAGGTATATGTGGAGTAGCATCAAAATAATATAGTTGTGTTAGATTTGTTTCAAGAATAGACATGACTTTCTTTTCTTCACACAAGTTCCCCCACAACTTGTAAACTTCAGAGGCTATAAATACTACATTAAGGGAATTTGATAGCATTCTATGCATCATAATCAACATTAAAGCACTGCCCTCAGGCTGAATAATGCAGGGACATTAGACATCTTCCAAAAGTGTGCTTGCATTGTCAATAAGAATATAATACAAACAGTTTATCATAAAATTGTGGTAAGACCCAGAATTTGCCCCACCTAAAGGTCAGGACCTGCTACTGGTCAGTGTTATTGGGTAAGATGACCCCAAATCTTGACACACAATTGTTTTTAGAATTGTGAAGTAAAAGTCATAGTTTTTGTTTTGAAGTTAAAAGATAAAATTAGACCCAAGAGTTAACACAGAGGGAACCAAGTAGCATGTTGTTATTGTTATTTTTAAAACCCCAGGTAGGGAGCACCTTACCCGTCTTTTATTTTTTGACTTTGTGCTATAACAACTAAATTAGCAAATATTTCTATTTATTTCCAGTAACACATTGGCTGATGCATCATCATGCACATGGTAAACCTATATCTACAATTTATTTCAATAAATCTTGAAAACACTTGAGTAAGTGTTTTATAGGCTTGCCCAACAATATGTATGTAATGGTAAGCCATGTAAAATCTTTTATAATTTACATAATGTTTTACTTGACTACCTATCTTTTTTTCCCAGTGAGCCAAGTACTTTGAGTGTTTTGCCACTTCACATATAATAGAGGTCAAACAACTATGCTATAATCCAGATTTCCATTGTCATTTTGGTTCACTTATAGCATATGCAGATGGATATGCAGTGTTTGGTTCGCACTGTTCCTTTCAGAAACAGGGCAGTATCATGTTACAGTTAGGTGACAATGTAAGATTCTGCACTGTAAAAATTAAGCACAACCTTATTCCATGTTAGGTGATGGGATATGTGCTTGTAAATGCTATTTGAAAGTGAAAGTTGTAACACTACAAATTCCTTAACAGAAACTTAAAATAACCTGTAGGAACCCTGAAGGTCTTCACAAAAATCTTAAATTCACTTTCACATAAATATATTAATTTCACTTAAATATATTAATACTTGTGTCGCAACGTTATCAGTTTTCTTTACCAGTCACGTCCACGGACGTCCAAACAACCTCCAAGCGGGACGTAAATATTGAACTTAATATCTACGTCCGAGAGACGTCATAGTTAGACGTCCGGATACCGCGCCGGATTTGCACGTCGCGTAGACGTACAGATATGGTCCTGGACCGACCGACGCAATATAGACGTGATCAGCACGTCGTGCGGACGTCTCATGTTTGTTGGGTAAGCGGCACTGTCGGCTCACTGTCGACGTCGATGAAAAGATTATGGGCCATAAGTCTGCCGACTGTACACAACGCATCTGGCTGACAGACAGCGTTTTCTTTATGGGCCGGTCTCGGCTGAAATGGTTGTACTCGCGGCAGGTCCATATAACTCGGTATAGATCTATCGGCCCGAGTTCGTTTCGTAATAGGCGGGCCCCCAAATATCAAGCACTTTTGGGCCGATTCAGGTTTAAACGCGCCAACATCGACTCAATTTCAGAGTCTGTGAAAAGTTAATGGGCCAGAGCCGTGTGGACTGTACGGCTGACAGACGGCTTTTTCTGAACGGGCCAATCACGACTGAAAGCGCGTTACTGTTTTCGGCCCGAGTTCGTTTGTCACAGGCGGGCCACTGCTGGAGTTAAGGACTTCAGCCGCCTGAAAAAGAGTTTTGGCTGTTAAATCCTGAGGAGAATCCTGCAGTCAACATTTCGTGATCGAGAGAAAGGATCAGCTGCAAAACGGTAAGCAATTTAATTTATTTAATGTTCAATTTAGTGTTTTTAAATGGATTAATTAATGGTTTGCAATGATAACGTCAGTATCCATTCGGTCCCAGAGAGTGATAGTTTTGAATAACATATGTTTATTAGAAGAACTGCTGAGCACTGTTGGCTAATGATTTCGAGTTATATTTTGTCTACTAAAATCAGTCAGTTAATCTTTTCCAACGAGTAATTATTGAATTGAGTCGGAGTATGCAGTGGCGCCATATAGGCCTGTATAGCACAACGTTTCGGGTGGAAGAACTTGCTTTTTCCCACAAAAACTTTCTATTAATAATTGTTAACATAAGAGCAATAATAATTCTGTTATAAAATTGCAGCTTCGCCCTCAGAGTTCCTTTTTTATATATATAGGCGGCATTATGCTATTTTGTGTAGGCTAAATACCTGTACACCCACTGAGCAAAGGGACGTCCAAAAGACGTCATTTCGACGTCTTTGTCGGACGTTGAAAAGACGTCCCCAGAAGAGCCAGAATGAAAGTTTTTATGACGTCTTTTTTCGACGTCGTTTGGACGTCATTGTTGCACGTTGAACAGACGTCCCATGAGGAGCCAGAATGAAAGTTTTTATGACGTCTTTTTACGACGTCGTTTAGACGTCCAATATTGACATCTATAGGATGTCTCAAGAAGGTTAAAATTTAGTTAAAATGTGTTACAAAATCAGCTGCAGACTCACTTTAGACATCATTTATACTGCTTCTGTGTCAAATAAACAGTTACACTTTGCATTCAATTAAAACATTTATTTCAATGTAAAGTCTATATATGATTGTGTGTATGTGTATACCCAGAAATAACAAAAACATATAATAGTGGGTTAAAAAACATATTTTACGAGCAATTCCATGCAAATATCAATCTTACTGAAACATTTTTTGTGCATTTAGTTCTGTATTTTACAGCATTAGCTGTGTTTTAATAGAAATTTGAAGGAAATCGCTATTATCCACCACATATGAGGGGTACACTTAGCAAAATTACATCTTTATCCAATATTGCATTTTTAGATAAATATTTGTACCTTAATTATATAATAAATAAATTAATGATCAGTTTTTTTTGTTTTTTTTATGACAGCAAATGTTACATGATCTTGATCAATAACACATCAACAACGAAATAGATGTGTCGGTCAGTTAGATCATTTTAAAACTTCAATAGCCACAACTTATAGGTTGCAAGTGCGTCTGTCTCTGATATGAAGATTTATTTTAATATGGATCGCACACTTTAACGTTGACCTAGATAAATGTGCACGTTTTTATGCTAAGTATTAATGCACTTACATGACATGGAGGCACCGGCGAGATCACTTGCATTTTATTCCTGACATTTCCCCGACACAATAATTATTAGGCTATTTTTGTCAGTGATTTGCAGCAAGCTTTCTGCATGCGCTTGAGTGTGTATTAAATTATGCCTATATATCAAAGGCTCATTATGGTTTATTATATTAATGTAATATATAGTCACTAGAAAATTTTTATAGTCAGATAAATTCCGCTTTCAAAACCATCACGTCTGTAACATTGATCTTTCCTAAATGCGAAAACGCAAATCAAATAAAATAGATATTTTATGTTCTGTGAAGAGTCAACCAATCTTTGGTAGATACTGTTGCTTTAGGTTTGTGCATTGTAATGCACATTAAGTCAACAAAATATGTGTCTGTTTTTTTGTCATGTCGCAAAGCAAGTGTATTTCCCTCATCTAAAATATAAAACACAGTTATAGGCTGAAATTTTTCTGATGTCTAGACTCTTTTCAGGGGTTTAGAAAAATATAAACAGATGATTCAATATATTGGTAATGAATACATTCTATAAATATTTATATTTCAAGTTATGCCTGCAAATGTCACATCCATAATGCTGGAATTGCTCGTACATTTAGAAACAACATAAATAACAAATAACAATCCATAACATTCTTATGAAGTCTTTTTAAAAATATTATTGTGTGCGTCCCACTCCTTCCTTTCATGAAGGTGCTCAGAAGCATGTTTTTTTTATCATCTCCTCTCAGTTGCATCTTGACTCCATTTCATTACTGCATCTGTATAGGATTGGAAAGACAGAAATTATAAATGTGCAAAAGCAGCCTGTTGTCATACACCAAGTACACATTTATATATTAAGAAAATGGCAAGGTTTGAAATCACTTCATAAATTCATAGCTTTTGCAGCACTGCACCAACTGTACTCTATTTTCCTTTGCCTCATGATTTTTATTTACAATAACGACATCCGATGTACAGAAGCCAATGGCACGTCTTAGTGGCACATCCAGTCTGTATTGGCAGTGTCAGTGGCTATTAGGGGTGTAACGGTTAGAATTGCTCACGGTTCGGTTTGTATCGTGGTTTCAGTACAGTTCTGTATGTGCTATTCAGGGAAAAAAGGATTACCATCAAATAAAAATAAAGAAAATAAGAACAAAGAATCTACAATCTACTACAAGCAACAGCGCAAACCAAGTCAATAGAGCAAAAGATACAAACTTTCCTTTTGGTATCTTCATTTAAAAGGCCCTCGATGGTTCAACCCCAGAGATATGGAGATCTTAATGTGGCTCCATGAATAAATTGGTAAAATGTACACATTTTCAGTGGTCAAAAACCAAATGTGGGTCACTTTGCATACAGCTGATACTTTTTTTTTGTTTTAAAGAGCAATGTCTGGAGAACAAATAATGTTGAAACTAGAAATGTATCTCGTGATTTTCTATCTCAGTTGCATAGAACATACCTGAGTGCCATAAATACACTTTTTCCAAAGTTTGCATGCCTGCAAATTATTGAAGATATCTTAATATCCTTCTTAATATCCTTCTAGATTCTCATTCTTAATAAACTTTACTTGAGAAGAGAAGAGAAAGAGACGAAGAGAAAGTAAGTAGACAAGGAAGACCCCTACAAACTATCCCTGCGTCTCAATCAGCTCCCTAGCTTCCTAGATCGTGTATCAGTATACCATGTAAATGAATGTGGCCGACTCCCTGATCAGTGCCCTAACTACTGAACTAGGGGAGCTGACTGAGACGCACCTATGGGTGCTCTGCCAGTTCTTGGCCACACCAATAGATGTGTATTATTTCTGTATTTTACTGTTTGTTTTTTCTTTTACATTCAAGAAATATAGTTGAGAAAGTCTATTTAATGTCTATTCGCTACCGTTCACTTGCACTACTGTCATTGTGACTTATTTGCACTACCGTTCTGACTACCATCTCTTATGTTATAAATATGCCATTTTATATCCATTTTATATTTTTATCTTATTTAACTTTATTAAAGGTGCTATAGAGGATGTTTTGTTTTATACATTTTTGCAATATTACTTGAAACTGTCTTTACTAACTGATAAAATACTATTTATTAGGTGCACTGAAAGGAATAATATCAATATACATCATCTGTGCACGAGGTAGGGCCTTAAAAACATCAGCCAATCGTTTACGTGATCATCGCTAAACGATTGGCCCTCTGGCTTGTCAATCACTGCCATATATTCCTTGTGAGAGACGTGTGCGGATTGGCCCTCTTGGCCAATCATGGCAGTGTATAAAACAAAAAAACTCCTCTATAGCACCTTTAATATCATAAATATTTTATTTGAACTAACGTTAAGCACAAGCGCCACATACTGTCAAATCGCTTGGGTATGATCACACAAAACGTCTCAAAAAATGCTGGCGATAAGCGTGTGCGATATTCGTCCCGGTGTGTACAGGCCTTGAGAATCTAGAAGGATATTAAGATATCTTGAATACTCTTAGGATGCTTTCACACTGGCAGTTTTAGTTTGAAACGGGCACGGTTCGCATGAAAGTTGAGGCAAAAAACACAAGAAGTGCTTTTTACCATTGTATAAATTGTCACTGTTGGCATATAATGAAACAAAGATTGCTGAAGTCAAATTGTCATTTTGACCCCTCTACAAAATAGTGGATTACTCAGTGAGTTCATGGTCAGGGACTATTTTTCCCATCGGAAGGAATGCTTTAGTGAAAGTTTACTTCATAAAAGTTGCATTGATACATATTTTTGGCTTTAATATTTGTCTTGTGTGGTATCCGTTTTATAAAAGCAATAAGGTACTCAAGGCTAGTGCTGTATCATGAATAAGTCACGGTTTGAAGGGGTTACTCCGCTTCATGGTGGCCTAACAAACGCCCTTCAGCTGTGACTTAGTCATGATACAGCACAGCCTCGAGTACCTTATTGCTTATTTTCATCACTATTTATGTTCGTCTTTCTACAGAAAAAATAAATAAATAAAAAATAACAAAATAGAAATTTTGAGCTGGGGACCTCTAATTGATTTGACACAGAATGACAGACAAGTGTAAGTTTGAGATTTTACTTACTAGCCATATTGTTCATAACTTGGAGATGTTATCTGACAGAGGTCCATTCAACTCTGCTGGCATCAGCATGGAAGAATCTAGGAACATAAGTGATTTGTCAACAATTTATTATATAATGTTAGGTTTGTTAGAAATACAGTACCATGCAAAAGTTTGGGAACCCCTTGCAGAATCTTTGAAAATGTGAATAATTTTAACAAAATAAGAGAGATCAAAGATATTTACATATAGTCCACAAGACAAAAAAATTGCTGAATTTATTAAAATAACCTGGTTCAAAAGTTTGGGAACCCTTGGTTTGTCACAGTCACCAGCACCGGCACTACGTTTCCCAGCATCCCTCCTGTTCCTCACCTGCACATGATCATCAATCACCCGCACCTGATTCCACCATCATTACCACTCATCAGCACTCCCTTCATAAGCAGTCACCATCCTCACCACAGTGTCTGGTCTCGTATGTTCCTTGTGTTGTGTTTTACCTGTTCCTGTATTATCTCCTGTGGATTACTAAGTAAGACTTGTTTAAAAATCATTTACTTCATTGTGTGTTCCTGCGCAAGCAACCTGTTACAGAAGACCGGACCTCCCAAACGGATGAATGGGAAAAATTCATCACCGTAGCACAGGAGAGCCACAATTTCCTGTCTTTTTCGTCTGCGTTTTCTCACCTTGCCATCACCAGCCTGCTGGAGGGATGAAACCCTGAAGACCTTGTTCTGGAACAGGGCGAATCCACGGCCCCAGCAACCTCCCAGACACCACTGGCTTGAACTGGAGGGAAACCTTGTTGAAGTGTCTGGAGAGCAACAGCCCGATCCAGAAACGTGCCAAGCCCAGTTCCCAGTCAGAGACCCACCGCAGATGGAAGTGAACGACTCCGCCGTGACGTCAGAGCCCACATCAGGAGGAGCGGCCGAGCATGACCCCATAGCCTGAGGGGTTTCCATCTGAGGACAGGTCTGAGTCGGCAGTCCCATTCAGCGGAGAGCCCTTGCTCTCCGGCCCTCCACCCCTACTGCTCCCCGGCCCTCCACCCTACTGCTCCAGCAAGCTCCGCCCCCTCAGGCTCCGTCTCTGCCCTCGGTATCCCTGCATCCATCTCAGGGGGTCGTGCTGCGGCTCTGTCGTGGTCGTCTGGGTCATTGCCATCGATCCACTCCATCAGCCCTCCATCTGCGCCGTGGGTTCCTCCTCCGTCATCACTCGTCCCCAAGGTGGAACTGAAGCTGTCAACACCATGGCTCCTCCCTCCAGTGCTGCCGCTGTGGTCCACCATCCTGACTGGGGACTGGGCCACCACCTGGCTCATCCTCCAGCTTGACCGTCCTTCTCTGTACTGTCACAGTCACCTGCACCGGCATTACGTTTCCCAGCATCCCTCTTTCCTCACCTGCACACGATCATCAATCACCCGCACCTAAAGACCATCACCATCATTACCGCTCATCAACACTCCTTCATAAGCAGTCACCATCCTCACCACAGTGTCTGGTCTCGTATGTTCCTTGTGTTGTTGCGTTTTATCTGTTCCTGTATTATCCTGTTGGATTACTGAGTAAAGACTTGTTGAAAATCATCTTTGTTTGTGTGTTCCTGCACAAGCAACCTGTTAGATGGTTCTTAATACTGTGTGTGGTTACCTGGACGATCTACGACTGTTTGTTAATTTGAACCCTTTCCAGCAGGACTGTATGATTTTGAGGTCCCCTTTTTTTTTTTTTTTTTTTTTCACACTGAGGACATTGAGGGACTCAAACTCAACTATTAAAAAGGTTCAAACATTCTGATGCTCCAGAAAGAAAACACGATGCATTAAGAGTCGGGGGGTGAAAACTTGAACGGGATGATGTCCAAATTTTTCTTTTTTTTTTTTTTTTTTTTCTTAGTACTGCCACAGAATTTAGTACAATAGTCCTTGATCTTCAAATTCAATAGGTTTTCACCCCCTGACTCTTAGTGCATCGTGTTTTCTTCTGGAGCATCAGTGAATGTTTGAACCTTTTTTAATAGTTGTGTTTGAGTCCCCCAGTTGTCCTCTGTGAAAATACGGATCTCAAAATCATTTAGTCACTGCTGGAAAGGGTTCAAATATGCCAAAAATGCTTAAACTGAAGAATCTGCAGGACCTGGAGGATTTTTCTGAAGAACAGAGCTCAGTTTAACTGCTCAGAACAAACAGACTCATAAACAACATCACAAAACAAAAAAACAGTCGTAGATCATCAGGTAACCACACACAGCATTGAGAACCAATGGTTCCCAAACTTTTGAATGGGGTTATTTTAATAAATTCAGCAATTTTCTTTTGTCTTGTGGACTAAATGTAAACACATTTTGTGTAAAATATCTTACTCTGGACAGTACTAAATAAAAATAACATTCATTTTGTATAATCCTGTTATTTTGTTAATTTTTACATTTTATATATTCTGCAAGTGTTTCCCAAACTTTTGCATGCCACTGTAACAAGCTTGAGCATATGTGAAATGCAGAAAAGAGAAAGAATAATATACAGAATATACAAAAAAAAAAAAAGATGATTTTTTTTTTAGGTTAACTTATTAGTAACGTTATTGCTCATACAGTGTCACTTACATTTGGATGTCACAGCATTCTTAAAACTAATACATAGAAATATAATTGAAAAAAAAGACATATACATGGTGATATAGGTGAAGTATATAGTGAAAAATTGCATATGAAGTTATTTAATGAGCTTTCTCAGTTCACTGTTCCTTCAGGTCAGCAGCAAGGGTGGAGCTTAATCACCCTTTGTTGTAGAGGTTTTTTTTCTGTCGCTCCTAAAACCACAAAACAATTTGTATTAATAGTTTACCATGAGAGATTAAACATGTTTGAACGAGTCTTTTCGCGCTTCATCTAAGTGACGTCACCGATTAACAGTACAGAGTACAGCGCATATTTTAGGTCATATAAATTAGCATACTTCCAATCACCCATTGAAAAAATTACCAGCAAAACCTTACAAAACTTTCAAAACATCTAATCTACACATAAGATGTGATATAAAGGCCGAATATTAATAAACAAGAGCTCAATCGATAGCTTAGCATACCAACGTTACTCTGAAAATGGTTGAGATGCTAACGGACTTTTCGAAGACACTAAACCATTTCTATAAAAAGAAAATATTAACAGAAGCATGTCAATTACAGGTAAGAAAAGTGTCAGAACAGTGTATGTATTATTTGTTTTATTTAAACTCACCTGAAAGCAGTGAAAACAACAGCGAGAGACGGAGGAGTTTTGCTGCTTGCTTGTCCGTTGTTGTTTCCCGTTTCCATGGCAACTCCGTGCTCGCTTAACGCGCAGCGCATTAAATCACGCCAAAGTCATGCAGCATTTACATAAATAAATACATATAGCTAAATTAAAACATATAACTTAAAATCTTTAAATAATTATAAGCCACTGATTTGTGCCACCCAAAAAACTTGGCAGGCTGATATATTACTGTTAGCTGAAATAACCCAATGTACCTAAAACAATATTGAAAATAATTCAACACAGTGACCCAATACGTGTAACTCAGCACTTGGGGTTAAAAAAAAAGTTTTTAAGTGTTAACTTGTATGTACAAGTTGAAATGAGAATGTACATGAAATGAGAATATGACAGCAGTAGTGAATGTAAATCAATGAAGTCATATTATATAATGTTATATAATATACTATGATATTATAATAAATATTGTATAATATAATTATAATATAATATAATATAATATAATGTGAGTGTGTCACAACGTTAACTGCCAAGTTTCTGTACCAGTCTTGCACGTCCACGTCCAATAAACCTCCAATCTGGACGTAAATATTGAACTTATATCTACGTCCGAGAGACGTCGTAATAATACGTCCGGATACCGCACAGGATTTGCGCGTCGTGTAGACGTACAGATATGGTCCCGACCGACCGACGCAATATAGACTTGATCTGCACGTCGGGCGGACGTCTCATGTTTGTTGGGCAGGTTGGCCGCTTTAAAACAGTCTTGTCAATAAACATAAATGCCATGTCAGATATCACTTATGTTCAACCTTTGCGTGTAATGATGGCTTTCCTTGATGTTGAAAAAAAAAAAATGCCTCTCAATAATGCCTTTTACTGGAAAAGTTTATTTCTGACCCTTTATATAGATATATTATATATATATATTATATATATATATAATATCCCATACAATATGTTTAAAATCATAGTACTTAATATTTTTAATGCAAAGGGAATTTCTATGATTTTGAGTGATCACAACTAAAGTTTAACCTGAACACTGTTTGGAGTCTGACACCAAATCTTTTTTTTTTTTTTTTTTTTTTTTTTACTACAGATATTTTAAACTCGTGCATAAACTATGGATGCATTTATCAAATATATAGGTGCTAAAGAAAAGTAATGCTTAAGACTTAATAATGACCCTACAATATGTTCCTTTATTTCAAAGCTGCAGTTCAGAGAACCCTGCTGAAATGGAGGGATGAGGGGACCATGAAGAGGTGGCTGCAACTGCAGCAAATTGAACCAGGGCTGAGCATGTAAGTCTTCTTAGTGTTGTTCAGGGGCCTCATTATAAAACTTTCCATAGATTTCATACTAAAAGTGTGCGTACGCATACAAGCCAGATTTTCACGAATTTTCAAAATTATAACACCATGCTTACGCCAGAATCTGCGCAAAATTATCTTATAAAACCAGACAGCTTGAGATTGTGCATAACATGAATCGTTTCCTGTCTCCTCCATGAATTCACCATATTGGAGCTTACAACGCCTAGTTTTATTAGCATTACGTCACCTGCATATCATTTCCATGCATATTCCCATCCACGTGACACTCACTGTTTTAACTGTACAAGACAAGGAAAATTGACGATAATGCCGTCAAATTACATTGCTAAAATAATTAATCTCCTTCTCTGTTTTAGAAAAAAATAAATCGTATAAAAACACTGTCGGAATGGTTCAGTTATTTTAAAACCGTTGTCTAGTAGCCAAATAGTATTTTTTTATTTTTTTTATTTATGCATTTTGATTTTGATTTCAGATATTCATGCTTATTTGCATGTAAATATTGTACGACTCAGCGCATCACTGACAAAATTTTAAAATAAAACGTGCGTGTATCTTACCGTTTGCTTCTAAATCTAGCCTTCAAATACAATGGCGTTTTTCATAATATTGGTAAGACCATGAAATATGCAGGACACCAGTAGCACACCTGCGTTCAGCAGAGGTTGTACAGTACTGTGTACAGTAGCTACTCGTCGGATGATCACCGCGCGACTCCTTCAGTGGCATTATGCCCATTATGTGCTAAGCTATCTCTGCTACACGAAGTGCGCATCATTGATCATTATTCTGCAAAAATATTTTCGAATTATGCTATTAGAGCTTGACTTTTAATTTATAGCGTAATATCATGCACCAAGCAAGCGTCGTGTAGTTAAACCAAAATTAAAACACAGCGCCATAGGAAAAGTGGTTCTAAAGCAGCACATCCACTACAATCTTTGACTTTTTGTGAGTATGTGATGGTTATACATCAGGCCCAGGGGCACAGCACAATTTGTTGTTAAGCTACTATAAACACCCATATTCTTGTTGAATGTAGGATTGCATGTGCATAAATAAGGGTAACCTATAACCAGAAACACTACTCAACATCGATCACTTGTTTCATCATACGAGAATGACATTATGTAAATAGGCATATGTCTCATTCCATTTCCGAACAGGTGGTGAGAGACCACAACGCCCTGAATGTCAGAGAGAACATGACAAACTAAACGAGCTCTGGAGACCGATCCGCTGTGAAGACCTCGGCGACGCAAACGTATACAGCCACAGATCTTCAGCAAAGACAACGAGAACCAGACGAGACCTCTGAAAGGCCACTTCAACTTCTCTTCCCCTCTCACATGTGCCATTGTGCTGGGTTCGATCCTCAGCTGAATGATATCGTCACAACTAAACTTCTGATGCAGCTGAATCATAATCACACTGTATTTGTTTGGCCAGAGGAAAATGGCCCTCAACTGAGCTGGTTTCCCAGGGTTTTTTCTTCATTCTGTCTTCGATGGAGTTTGGGTTCTTGTCACTATAGCCTCTGGCTTGCATATTGGGGACACCATACTTTTCAAATAATATTGATCCGACTGCATGACACTATTGGATGAGAAGTCAACAGAGCGTGGATTATGACGTTACTTTTCTGCAGAAGCTTTATAGCTGAATTGAACTCATGAACTGAACGTGAAACAACACTGAAATGACTTCAGCTGAAACAATAACTGTCTTGCTCCATTACAGAATTAATTCTGTTTGACATAATGAATTATTATTTTCCAGTTTATCACTGAAAGCTCTTTTGAAACAAACTAATGTAAGGTTTTAAGAACACTTTGTGAAGGTGACGTAACTTGAATTGGAAATTATTGCTAAAATAATTTATGTGTGAGAAAGGATGTTGTTTCTCCATTAATATAAGTAAATAATTAACTTAGATTTAGTGGTTTAAAAGTATGTGTTATAAATGTTTAGTAGTATCATTGTTAATACTTATAGTGTATTTGTTAATTTTATATAAAATGTCTTATCTTTTTAATGGTATTGTGGTTTCACTTGAAGGAATTGCAGTTTCTGGACCCCATTGGCCGGGGACCAAGCCGAATCTCAGCCAGATGGTTTTTACAGTGCCGGGCGCTGGGCCACATTAAAACAATGAAGTAGTTTCCAGTGTGTGGACCAGTCTGGGCCACATCCATAAACAAGAGTCTTTTTACAGGGTGTGGGCCGCATCTGGGCAGAGGAAGTTGTTTTGTCCGTTTCGTGTGAGGACCAGTTTTGGGCCGGGGCCCAGCCAGGAACTGGGCCGGAATTGAAGCAAGGATGTGGCCCAGTAGTGGGCCAGACAAAATTTTGCTTCTGGGCGGGAGAGAGGATACGTCACGCGAACACAGGAGGAGAAAAGCGCCCGGGGATGTTTTCAAATGTGAGTATTAAAAACCAAAAACAATTGTTCCCTTGGTGTTAAAATCGCATTGGTGAACTACTGTAGAGGTTAGAGTAGTAAGTGTGTATTAGACTTGCTGTAAAAACACGATTGTATTGTCAGCTAACAGGAGCTTCCATAACCACAGCTATCCAAAGGGGATTTACAGAATTACAAAACCACATATCCAACATAAAGGTTGATACTAATGTTATTTAACATCTGACAAGAAAATATTCAATAAGATGCAGCTAATGAATGGTACAATCACAATATGAAATATAAATATTGAGTGAGGTGTGCTAGGATTCATGGTTGTCAACATTTACAGAAGTTAGTAATGAATGAAGTAAATAAACAAGTGTACAAGTAAACTAGCCTAAGTTAATCTATTTATTGTCCGTTGTACTTTTGGAAATTAAGGAACATTTGATTGGTATAAGAGTGAGTTAACCCATCATCAACATTGGGGGATGTAGATTTGAGACAATAAATCTCAGAGGAACATGAATCTTGTCTGAATGTTACAGGGGACAGATATCACGTGGTTTATCCGCTGACGAAGGAATGATGCCATCAAAGGCTTGGTGAGTATACTACCAGAAATCAATCACAAATCTATTAAAGATACTTGTAGTTATTTTAATACGTAATTTCAAACAGAGTTATTAACAGCACTTCTGATTCTTGATGTCGGTATGTGTGCTGCAGAGCTTTTGTGGTGGAGCAGGACTGCAAGGCAAAATGATGGGGCATTTGTGGGGAAAAGATACCAGCAGGGATTGAACAGCGTGAAGGCGATAAATAAGAGGTGAATTATATGTTGGGTGAACTAACCTTTAAGCCCAAATACAACTGTATCTGGCATTTATATTATGGTAGATCTTGAAAAAGTAAACTTAAGAAATAAGGAGCTTTATGAGTGTTGTGCCAAGACACTAACAAAAAAGGCTTTACAAAAAATCACACATTAATTTACAGGTTTGCTTTGGCAGATGCTTTTATCAACAAGTGACATACAGTTGCCTTATTACAGGGATGATCCCCATGGATAACCTGGGAAAAGTGTCTTGATAAGGACGGTGACGGCTGCGGAGATCAAACCAGGCAACCATCTGCTTACCTTTAGCCCACTACACCACTAAATATAAAGCTGAAACACAAAAAATAGCACGTAACTGTAAAATATTGAAGGAAATATGTCAGGAAACAGAAATTCTGACATGAATATTAAACGTTTTCATCAGTTTAAATGTTTTACATGTAGTCGTTCATGGAGAGCACATGAATGTTTGAAGCAGCACACCAGCAGCAGCCAGATTGTCCCGCACACTTCTCCCACTCTGCTTCAAGGTTGGGGGTTAGGGTTTCAGGGGTCCCCATCATCTTCCTCATCTGGAATCAAAGACTGTCCCCATTGAGAGAGAGCAGCAGAGAGGGACATTATAGATGGCAAAGACAGGCGAAGGTGTTCATCAGCAGCTTCATCAGAATAAAGCTGCAGAATTGGCACATCTGTGTGAGATGGCAGCAGGACTGAAATATGCTATTGTAAAAACAATAAGTTTGAATAAAGCTTTGTTTCATGTGTTGTGACTTGTAAATGTTTTTTTATGTGGTGATGTACTTTATTCATTCTATAACTCATTTATGATGTCCTATGTCCGTAAATAAAATATATTTATTTTATTAATGCATGCATTAATTCATTGCTTGACTGTAAATTGAGATGTATTCATCTGGTTGTATTTGTCTAGTGTGATTCATGCATAGCTATGCCATAACAAACATTACATTTTGCTTGTTTTACTAATACATTATTTCAGTAAAAAAAGTAATATAATTCAAGTATTGATCAGCATTATTATTATTATAAGTGTTAGGGTGGCTAGCAATGCGTTCATTCTGGGTAATATTATCTTTAGTAGGAATAAGTCAGTCTTCTCCAAAGGCGGATCTTCGAGCAGCTGCCCAACAATCTCCTTGTGCAGATATGCAAATGCTGAGGAAAAACCGTACAAGGTAGCGTTGTCAAGTTACTGGTGCGTGAGGGTGTTAGTGCACCTGTCATCATATCTTTTTTTATATATTATTAGTTGCAGGGATGAATTATTATTATAGGGATGAAACGACAGTTAAATTCAACAAGAAAAAGGAAAAACGGAGATTTAAGCCACTTTGGCTGTGGATAAAATTGTACATATAAAATAAAGAAATTAATAACATATCAAGAGATCACGTTTTGGGTTTTCATAAATAAAAAAAAATATATTTAAGATTATAAAACTGTGGTCAATTCGTAGGGAAAAAAAAAATTCAATTTCAAGATATTACGATAATTAAACCTGTCACTCATTCTTTAAGTTTTGCGCTTGTATAAGTCGTAGTTAGGATGATACGTCAAACATGGCGGATTATATCCGGATCACATCATACTCACGAGATTAGTAACCTACTTTTAGGTTCGTTAAGTAAGTACTACTGAAATTAAGTACCTACTCAGAGTGAGTCGGCCGGTTTCAGATGCAGCCTATGTATTCAATGGTCTGGGGTCTGCCTGTCATGTGACTGATCACATGAAAGGAATCAGGAAGTAAGCCAGTATAAAGGAGGCAGTGGCTGCGTCGAAATCGCATACTTCCCTAATATAGTATGCGAAAACAACAGTATGCGAGGCGAGTAGTATGTCCGAATTCATAGTATTCGAAAGAAAAAAAGTAGGCGAGAAGTACCCGGATGCCTACTGCACGCTATCCCGTGATGCCACAGGAGAGGATTCTTCATATTCAAAAATGGCGGAAAGCAGGGGTGAATGCGGCTCATTCAAGTCCTGCAGTACCTCAGGAAAAACGTTGTTTATTGTGGTTAAATGCACTTGTTTAACATTTTTAAGTAATAAACGGCTGACTTATTGAAAGTTAAACAATGTAACTGAGAAGATTAAGAGTTGGCTGTAAAAAGATGTTTAATCATTATTAATGACAGCCCCTCAAGCTAACGAACCAGGTCGAGATAACGTTACATCCGCTTGTTAACATTTATTAACGGAGACGTTCGTTGTTAAGCAGTTAATGAGATTAGAAAACTTAACGGACAGCAGGCGGCAGTAGTTATAGGGCTCACAGTTTGTAGTTTTTTTTAGAATATGTATATATATATGTGATTATTGTATATATTGTATATATATATTAGGCTATGTTGTTATTCTCGTCGACCTCTCTGTACTTGGGAAAGTTGGTTTTATATTCGCACATTCGGGACTTCTGATAAATTCCGACTTTCCATAATGTGTGCATAAATAAGGTTTGCGAATTTAAAGCAGGCGACATGATATTGACAACAACGATGTCAACTTAAAACATTTTTACCGTTCGATCAAAATAGGCAAGTATGTTTTAATGGCATTACTTGTGAAGGTCCTGAATGCCCAATGAGTGTGATTAACAAGGCTATTGAATAGGATGTCCGAATGTGCGAATATAAAACCCAACTTTACCCAAGTCCTCTCTGTATATCTACACATTATTATTTTATATATAAATGTATTCAGTTGGTTATGTATTCCTGTCTTTTGTTTTCCGTGTAGGTTTATATGCATTCATTTTTAACAATCAAATTACTTAAGTTCAGCTTCAAATCAGCCTCTGTAAGATATTCACAGATGTATTTTATTCGGAGGTAAAATTTCTAGCTAAATAGGTGATCTAATTATAACTTTGACATTTAACAAAATGATGCAGAAGCGTGATGCGAGCCAGCTGACCCGACGCCTTCTTTGAGCTGTTGATGAATCTACGTTTTAAAACAACGATTGAAACGGGTAAGCCTTAATAAAAAACATTGCTGAGAAAGCGGAGTAGAGAAGGCCCTTTAAAGTTCGCGCTGTTTGTGACGACGCAGACACGTGGGGGACAAATTAACATGGCGGAATGTAGTACGTCCGAATCCATTCTAATACCCATATTATACTATATAGAACGTATATTTTAAACAGTCGGGAAGTACGTTCAAATCAAATGTCAGTACCTACTCATGTCTGTAGTTGCCCAATTTCGGACGCGCAAGTTTTGTTAACATCTATACTTGAGAATGTACTCTTGTTTTGTACCACCTCTGATTGTTCGATACGGTCATGAGGGTAGAGTTAGATTATTGTCATCACCAACTTGTCAACTGGCTGTTTTTATAGACATTTCGTTAAAAAAATGGTTTTTGTGCTTTTTTAGCAGAATCTTGTCACTGCTGCCAGTTAATATGACCAATAAAGACTGTTGTGAACATTTAGTCTTCATTCCATAAGGTACGGCTACAGGTTTAAATACAGCTGTGTTTACAGGTTTACTAGCATTGGGCTGATGTAAATTTTGGCCATGCAGGTAAACGAAGCTGGGAGGTGCTTGGTTTGGACTTTGATTGGACCACTGCCAGAAACAGCACGCAACAACAAGTATGTCTACCATGACAGATGTACACCAAGTGGGTGATTGCAGACCCATGCATCTAAGACCGGCAAATGAGGTGTCGCAATAATAACCGCCAAATGGTAATGTTCGGCGCATGGTTTAGAAACTCATTACGAACCAAGGGAAGGAGTTTGTTCACAAGGTGAGGTTTTGTAAAGGTTCAATTAGGTTTTTTTCCCATCTACCCGTCTCAACCTATAGTTTATCACAATTACTCCACTCGTGCAAATTTAACTGAGGCTCTCCCTGAGCTAAACAACAGCATGTTCAGCATGACTGAAAAGCAAACATGCTGTCTACAGTGCTACCAGACCCCCGAACCAACGGCAGTTAACTCTTGGATAAACTGTCCGTAAGATCTCTTGGTTCGTCTTTGGTTATTTTCAACTTGAAATGCATTGTATGTAAAGGATCAAAGACCAATCAGATATCAAGCGTTACTCTCAAGAAAGTATTGTGAAGACACACAAATGATTGGGACCTCACCTTCTGATGTGGTACATGGAATCAACACTGCAAAGCAGGTGTCTTACCGCTTACTATTATTCTGTAATATTAGGTTTAGTTTGTTCAATGTAAACGGAATTAATGTACTTTAGTAATGTCGAGGGTGGGGTTTGCGTGGATAATACAAATTGAATAGTTAATGGGAATATCCTATGTGCGTAGACTCCACTAGATACAGTCCATACCTCTCATCTCCATCGTAACCCACGTTGCTGCCTGAGTCATGAATGACGGGTCCCAGGGGAGTGATTGTGAAGTTGTTTGACCAGAAGATGACATTGA